>CAUYPK010124950.1:0-24156 GCA_963574355.1 Loris lydekkerianus | reverse complement strand
GAACAAAAGGGTTATAAAACAGATCAATAAATCAAAAATTTTGGTTTTTGAAAAGATCAATAAAATAGATAAACCTTTGACTAACCTAACCAGGAAAAAAAAGAGTAAAATCTCTAATCTATTCAATCGGAAATGACAAAGATGAAATAACAACAGACCCCTCAGAAGTTCAAAAAATCCTTAACGAATAATACAAGAAACTTTACTCTCACAAATTTGATATACATAACTTTCAAGGTCAAACATCTCTAATTTCAAACCTTGAGTAAAAGCACTGTGCACTGTTGGCTGTGGCTGATTGATATACCCTGGCATGAGTCTGCCGTTGATTATTTTCTTACTCAAGGACTGTTGCTGTCCTCTGAAGTTTCAGTTTCTTTCTACATACAGAGACACCCAAAGAACATTCTTGCACACATTTTAGAATTTGTGTGTGAAAATGTTACATCAAAGTATGTGAACATTTAAATTTTCATCTTTGCTACAATAAGCGATGCCAAAAATGAACAGTGTAGACTTTTTAAACTTCTTTGCAAATCTGTATGTTGCAAAACAAAGCATCTTCCTTCTTGAGTCCCTTCCTCTACCCATGTCTTCATGAATAGCTGCTTCATTAAAGTTTCTCCAGGTTACTTTTAGATTGTATATCATGTTTCCTCCTGGGACTCTACATCTCTGTTGTTTTCAAGCTTGATAGTGATAAAAGAATGTATTCACTAATTTATCCAAGGATTTTTTTTGGGGGGGGAGGGAGACTGGTATTGTACGGGAGCCTGAGGTGACAGTGGCAAACAAGAGCATTATGATTTATAGTTGCTTTTATGGAGCATAAGATCTAGTGGATCAGGGACAAAATGTTAATTCAATTATGACAGGAACGTATGTGTATTTCTAAACTGAGAAAGAGTCCTGTGAATATAGAAGGATCTCACTCAATCTGCTGGTGAAGGTAAGGAGGGACTAGGGCTTCAGGAAAGGGCTCACTGGGAAGTGATCTGAGCTCTGAAGATAAGGAAGAGCTAGAGGAGACTGAATATGCAAAGGCCCTGTGGTAGGAGATAGCAAAGCAAGTCTGAGCTGCTGAAATAAATCCAAGTGGATAAGCTCAGAACACAAGGGAAAGTTTGGTCAAAGGTAAAGCCAGGACAGGGGCTAACAAAATGCCCATCTTGTTGGCTAGACTTGATGACATTTGAAATGCAATGGGAAGCCAGTGAAGTAATTAAGCAAAGGTGGGAATGAGGGTGGTGATAGTATATGTGGTGTGTGTGTGTGTGTCCGTATGTGTCAGTATCTGTATCTGTAGGAGAGTAATGTGATGGAATTTGTATTACTACAACTTTTAATACAAAATGAAAAGAAAATGTAGATTTTAAAAAGTTATGGTCTTGTTTGTCTTATACCAGTTGCCCATGTAAGCAAATAGTTCATAATTCTTTCAGAGTAATTCTTTTAATAATGAAGCTATTTCCAGCATTTAGCAAGGAAACTCTGATAAAGTCATTTTCCTACAGAGAAGAGAGTCCCAGGCCATTTTAGCATCCACAACTAACAGTTTCCTTATAATTTAATCCTTAACTACTTGAGCAAAGCAGGGAACACAGTAAAAATGTTTTAAAAATCCTCCTGATGAAGGTGGCTAAAAAGCAAAAGTTAAACAAGAGGTTGTAGTGAAGAGTGGTCTTGCATGTGTGGTTTCAGCTTTGAGAACAATTTGCAATTAAGAACTTGGTAGAAATTGGGTCTGGTATATGCTGATGACAGTTCTGATGTATGCCTAGTAATGCATTTTGTCGACTTCTCTCTATTTTGGAGTCATGTCTTTACTGCAGGGACTCAGGGCACCTCATTTCTGTTTAACATAATAATATCCTCTGATGTGGCCTTTGAGTTGCCAATTAGCAAACATGGGCTTTGGGCTGGAGTTGTTGGGTGTGTACGCTATTTCACTTTCTCTTTTTTATTCTCAAATATAAAAGGATCCAGTCTCTACTCCTGAGTTATTTGGGGGATGGATTGCATTTGTTTTGCTTGAGAAGTTGAATCTTAGGGGCAGCTAAGATAGAGAAAGCCATGCTAAACTGAACATGGTACAGTTATTGATGAAGCATTTCTTCCACCATCTAATTCCTTTGTGTGCTACTGGCTGTCTTTCTCCTTCCCAATTCCACACCAGCTTTTTCAGGACTCAGTCTGATGTACTGGCTGATCAGAATGCAAGCACTGACTGTTTACCATGTAAATGTGAAGCCACTGAGAAGATAATTTTGTTTTTTCTGATCTCTTGACCTCATCAAAGGTCCCATCAACCTGTTGTCCTCCCATCTTCTAGGACAATATAAATAAAAGAAAACCTGTAGGCACTCCCTTGAAAGTATCAGCTTCTTAAATTTCTGAATCAATTGGTTAATCCCAAATGGTTGTAAAAAAAAAAAATCTGTAAACTTAAGTAGCTAAAACTTCAAAAAAAATTTCTCAGATATGTATCTACATATTAATCTGAAAAAATATTTTAGCATAAGAATCCTCCTCCATTAAAAAATAAATGAATGAATAAATAAACAAATAAATGAATAAAAGAAGAAACAATTCCCTGAATGACTGTGAAGCTAGCTAGGGTGCTCAGGGAGCATCTTTGTTTATTGAAGGATTAGAGTCAGCAACAATATGTTTCCTAGGAAGACAGAGGATAGCTTTGAATGACAGCCAGTGAGGAGCCTTCTTGTGTTTTTGGAAGGTGGTGAAGGCCAGTTTTATTCCTTCAAATAGCTGACAGTTCAAGGTCCCCAGTCTGGTTGGAGGGCTACAACTAGAAATTATGCAATTTCTTTGGAATGCTCCCTCAATGGTCCTCACTGGAAGCTTAGGCTAGATTGTGGACATTTAGAGCTTCTTTTGTGTTTTGACAAAATCAAACTTATCAGATGTTCTGTGACCATCAACATTGCTTTGGTTATACAGACCCAGAGTTCTGGGCACAGTCCAAAACTAGTACAAGGAGATCATCCTCGAAAGGTAGCGTGAGGATTTTTGAAAAGTACTGAAAAAGGGCAAATTAATAGACAGTCTGCCATATTTTAAGAGTATGTATGTCTATTTACCTATGTCCAGTATTTAATTCACAGAAAGAAATGGTACATCCACCATAAATAAGGTAGAAATCTGCATTACTCAGAGTCCCTTGGATGATACTCTAATTTGGTGAAACCCACACCAGGCAGTAATTCAGTTTGGGAATTTCTCTATACTTCTTGTTATTCTTATCATTTAAAAAAGCTATTTTTATGATTTTGAGCAGTTTGTTAAAATTAGCTGATATTTTAAGATCTTTTGACATTTTACATGATTATAGGCATGGGGACATAAGTTCAGAAAAACTGGAAGGCTCTCACAGTTGAAGAACTGCCATATTTGGAAATTCTTGGCAAAGTTTTATGTAAACTGTAGGTTTTTTAGTTAGGGACTCTTTATAATAGAATTAAGAACACCCACCATACTTCATATATAAACTTCTATTCACAGAATGAATTTAGAAAAACTATTGAGCAGTATAAAATTTTAGATTAGGGAAAGAATTGTGAACACAAATATGGACCTAAGTTCATTTTGAACTCAGACTGAGCTCAAGGGTCCTGAAGCTAGAAACAAACTTTAATCTGGGACTATACTAGAATTCAAAAATACTTTTCCACAGAGCTGAATCAGAGTTTGTTGTGTTCTGTTTTGGTCTCTACAGTTTGAGAAGAACTTCTAAAACAGAGACAGAGATGAATTTCAGTTTAAAAATATGATTCTAAGTAAAGACAGTTAAGTAGAAACAGAAATTCTACTGAATTACCACGTGATTTGTGGTGTCCACTCAGCTAAAAGTAGTTTCCTGGGACATAGAAGATCCTCACCCTCAAAGAGGTTAAAGAAAGGGTCCCACAAATATTCATGTTTAGAGATACAGCATAGAACCACACAAAAATGATACAGCATCAGAAAGAAATTCATAGTATTTCGCTCACAAAGTTTTATGTAAACTGTATGCATGAACACACACAAAAAAATTTTTGCCATCTGCAATGGCTACATAGAAACCCAAGCACTTAGAGCTGTAGGTCTACTACTTATGGGGAATTCGAAGACTGGAACAAAGCAAGATGGTAATGGCAACCCACTTCCCTGGCATCATCCAACTAGAAGCAGAGCCCTACGGCTTTCGCTTTGCCCAGAGACAGTCCTGCAAGGATGGCCTCTTGTGCACTGTCCTCCATGGTGGTGTCTTACCATTCCCCTTCTTTGTGTGATTTCAGTCTCTCAGGGTTAGTAGCTACTTGGAAGCCTTCATCCTCCTTTGCTAAACACTACTTTAAACTCACTTTGCTGAAGGTGACTTTATTCCCAGTCTTCTTTGTCAAGTAGCTGGAACCTTGACACAGCAGCCAATGTGTGTAATGATTCTGAGCAAAGACCCCTGTAGGTATGAAGGGTGGGGTTAGTGTTCAGATGGAGGCTCTATAACCTGTGGGAGGGAGGCAGGGTCTGAATCTTGGGAGATGGTAGAGTTGAAAGGCAGATCAGCTGATTTTAACTTACTGACAGGGAAGCAAGCTCAAGAGGAAAGCGAGTGAGTGAAGAGGGAGGGAAAGAGATGGAGCCTCACGTCTCTCTCTGAAGATGGAAGGTGGAGGTCAGAGGAGAACAGTACAGATGATGGTCAGGGTGGACAGAAGGGTAGAACTTTATAATAATCTGATAGGAAAGATAGGAAGGAATTTGTGGAAAGTTGCTATCAGTGACCTTAACCAAAGTAAGACGTTGATGATCTATGGATAACATGAGTTGTAAAGCTGTGGATCTGGAGGCAAGTTGCAAAGAGATGGTACAAGGGATTGAATGTGTCTCTCAAAGTTCATGTGTTGGAAACTTAAATCCCGGTGTAACTTACTGACCTTTCAGATGTGATTAGGTCATGAGGGCTCTGTTATTATGAATGGATCAATGCCATCATCACAAGAGTGGGTTAGTTATTGTAGGAGAGGGTTCCTGATAAAAAGGTTGAGGTTGGCCCCCTTTCTCTCTTGCTGTCTCTTACCGGTTTCCTTGCCCTCTGGCCTTCTGTCATGGGATGATCCTGCAAGAACCTCCTCACCAGATGCTGGCCCCTTGACCTTGGACTTGCCAGCCTGTAGATCTGTTAAGAGCTAAATCTCAGTTCATTTTAAATTACCCAGTCTGTGGTACTCTAATATAGCAACACAAAATGGACGGAGACAGATGGACTAAACATTGAAATGCATTTTTAGTTCACATTTATTTGTCTATCCATCCATTCCATCTCGTAATCTTCATATTGCTCTTCATTATATACCCAAGTTGTAGCTGTATTAAGTACCTAGTATTATGCAGTGGACAAGGAAATTGTGGTCCCCATTATCAGCAGTGACGAAAGTAATGAGTGCCTCACTCTTCCAAAGACAGGTTCAGAAAGTAAAGCATTGTGTCCCAGGGAGAATGTTAGAGAGGGGAGTCTCTGTGGACATTAAAAGTGAGAGGCATTGGGACATGGAAGAGTGCTGATTCTGGAGCCAGACTAGTTCAAATTCCAGTGTCCACCACTTACCAGCTCTGTGGCTTTGGACAAGCGATTTAATTCCTTAATTTTCCCTTATGTAAGCTGGGAAATAAATAATATTGTCTATTTCAGAAAGCTTTTTAAAGATTAGATAAGTTAATGTTCATAAAAATGTATTGGCACATAGTAAATATTCTATTAAGTGTTGATAAATAAAAATAGGCACCTAAACAAAATTCAGAATGTAATAGGGAACAAAGATCATTAACTAATGGATCTTAAAGGGGAGTAATAACCCCACATAGAATATATTTTAGGTTTGTGTGTGGGATTTTCTGTTCCACTGATTGGGAAATATGATGGGAAATTTGATCTTATATGTAGCTCCAGTTTATTTCTGCACATATTCCAAATTTTCTAGCAGATGTTCATGTATGTGAAAAGGAATTTTTTATTTTTTATTTTTTATTTTTTTTTATTGTTGGGGATTCATTGAGGATACAATAAGCCAGGTTACACTGATTGCATTTGTTAGATAAAGTCTCTCTTGCAATCATGTCTTGCCCTCAGAAGGTGTGGCACACACCAAGGCTCCACCTCTCTCCCTCCTTTTAAAAAGATCTGAAGCTACATATAACCTCTATCTTACATGTAATAATTAGTTGTTTCAGGGTTTTACAGAGTTGTGGGTCAAGTGTTTTAAAGTTTTATACAAATTGGATTTCCAGGGTTATAACTGCCTTGTAAATTGAAGGATGATTGTACTTTGTTTCGTTCAAAATGTTACTGAGAATTACTCGCCGTTTCAGAATGTCACTGATACAGCATTAATCCTAGTGTATGAGTCCCAATGGAGGGCCCCTCTGTCAGCTGTTGCCTTCACTGTGGTTCTCTTATTTGTACAAGCATCTGAAGATTTCATGGTGTCCTCTACTGAAGCTGTGACCAACCACTAATATATTTAGATGAATATGCTGTTATGATGATTTACTTGCCTTTTGTTTCTTTATATTCCAATGAAGGCATCATATTGGTTTTTAAGAAATTATATCAGCAGCTGGATAGAGTACATTACTAATGAATTTTATTTTATTATTATTTTATTTTATTTCATTTTATTTATCAGTGGCAGTATTGGGACTGATGTGGGTGGAAACTTCTGGTATAAGCAGAGGCCCGGGGACAGGTGTCAGTTAAGTCAGAGGTATGGAACTTGGACGGTTGTTAGAGGTTGGCTGGTGGCTTCTCTCTGTAAGAAAAGTACTTGTTAAATGGGCATAAACTGTCACCTGAGGAATTCAGTGCAGTTTTAGGTTGCTGAGCTCTGGTTTATGGATGTAAGATGTTGACATTTCTCTTTAAACTTTTATATACAAGGTAGAAGTTAACGTCTTTCTCTTGGAGACCAGTCACTACCCTGAAACCAGCAGTTCAGATTTATGTCCAAATTCCTGTAACACATTTCTGGAGTTAAGCTCACTTGTACACAGAAGAGTGTTTATTCCTTGATCCCTTCTTCCCAGGATGAGAGTGAAGGATAGACACGAATTTGAAGTTAGGTACAAACTTACCCTTTCATGTTGATACATTGTTACTCATAATTAGTATGTGTGGTATCTGGCCCACTTAAACAAGGTGAGGATTTCTTAAGTGACTTTTCCTTCTACGCTACAAACTCTTGGCATACGGGAGTCATCTTTGAATATCTTTGGGCCTCTGGTAACTAAAACAGCTTCTGGCATAGACTAAGAATGCTATACATCTTTAATAAATGAATAAACCCTTATGAACGGGGCTGAGACTGGTGGATTTGGGAAAGTAGGTTGAGTGGAAGTGATATATGCTAGGTTACACTTTAGATCTGTCATTTCACTGAGTTTTGTACTTGGATAAGTGACTTAAAGTCTTGTTTTTTGTATTATCTAAAAACTGTATATGTTCAGATTATGTATAATGTTTTCAGGATCAAAGCAGAGAAGACCATTTGAAATTCGCATAGTGCTAATCAAATGAAAAGTTTTATAATTTATACAAGAAATATAGAATCAGATTTGGGTTTATTCAGAGAGGAATGATGCATTTACTAGATGTTTTAGTGGATTGAAAAATATTTTCCCCAAATTTCTATCCACCTTGAATCTCAGAATATAATCTTATTTAGATATATGGGGAGGGGAGGGCTTGTGCATGGATGTGACTAATTAAGATGAGTCATACTGGGTAAGGTGGGTCTGAAATTGGATGACTGGTGACCTCATCAGAAAAGGAGAGAAAACATAGGGAGACAGAGAAGGCCATGTGATGACAGAAGCAGAGATGAGAGTGCCGAGAACTGCCAGGAGCCAGAAGGAGTCACCTGAAGCAGGCAGAGTCAAGAAAGAAAATTTCCTTGGAGCCTAGAGAGGGCCCAAGATCTTCTGACAACTTGATTTAATACTTAACCTTCCAAACTGGGAGAGAATAAATTTCTATTGCTCAAAGTCACTCAGTTTGTAGAACTTGGTTATGAGAGCCTGGGAAGCTGATACAAGGGGTTATCATTTTTTTCCTTTTATGAATAAAGGGACAAGTTCAAAAGTGAAATGATGCATTTTGAAATTTGCCTTGTGTCCTGGCATTATTACCACTGGCCAGACCTCCTTTATGGAAAGAAAAGCAGCTAACTTACTGGCTTTTGACATCTTAGTTAGGATTTAGTTTCTACTGGTGGTTACACTCTTGAGAGGTTGGGCATAATGCACTTCCCGCCTGTAAACTCTAGATGATAACAGCCCATTTATTGACTTGAAGAGTCAATTAGGTAATATACATAAATAGCTTAAATATATGTAGACATATAACTTGGAATAACACCTTCTAAATGTTATTGATGATAACCAGACACTAGGGAACTCAAGGCAACCATAGTCCAATTCTCGATAGCTCTACTTTGAAAGACTATAAGCCAAGAACAATAAAAATAAAATAAAAAGGGATATTTTTCATTTTGATTCAAGACTCTTGATCACCTCTTTTCAAAGCATCTGTATTTGCCTTTGTTATGATGGCAATAATTGAAACTGGTCAATTAACCTCACTGGGCTGACTTGCATTCTAATCGTAGATTTCTTTTACATTTTTCGAAGTAACTGCAATTTTTTGCCACTTTTTAGTAAGAACCAAAAATTGAAAAGTTAGGAGGAGCTTGACAATGTCCTTGTTTCCTACATTTGTTATAGAGAATTTGTGTATTTTGTAAGATAAAGGCAAGGTTTTAAACCTCAGTTATCATGTGCAGGCTCCACATTGGGTCTTTCCCAGTGTGTTTAATTGAGAGACGAATAGACCAGATTGCCCTCACACATGGACACCACTCTTTCTGAGCTCAGGCTGAGCTCTCCTGCACTGATCAATACATGGCTCTTCACTAGGTTTAAAATCTCAGACAGCCCTTAATGAAATATTATGAGCAGTTTTCAGAGAAGTTAAGTTCAAGGTCAAAGTTAAAATTTATAGTTTCAATATTTAAAGAGATCAGAAAACTCCATTTTCCATAGGCTAATATGTTTATATATCCTTGCCTTCTTTCTTGTATTGAATTGAAGCAAAAATATCAAAATGTCTGAAAATTTAGATTTAGCTTTCCATTATTTTTCTGACAGTTCATTATGAGGGTTTTCAAATAAGCATTGATACTGTACACTATCAAGAAATTATGCAACCATGTAAGCTCATTGATCTAGTTCTTGGTTCCATAACTAATATGTGTAGATGTTAATTACATCTACAAGTATTCTGAATGTCATGGGATAGTGTTATAATTTCACTTTAAATACTAAGGTGTATTTTAAAGAAATTAAGAGGGCTCGGCGCTTGTAGCTCAGTGGCTAGGGCGCCAGCCATATACACTGGGGCTGGCAGGTTCAAACCCGGCCTGGGCCTGCCAAACAACAATGACAACTACAAAAAAAAAAAAAAAAATAGCTGGGCATTATGGCAGAGGTCTGTAGTCCCAGCTACTTAGGCTGAGGCAAAAGAATCCCTTAAGCCCAAGAGTTTGAGGTTGCTATGAGCTGTGATGCCACAATACTCTACTGAAAATGACATAGTGAGACTGTCTCAAAAAAAAAAAAAAAAAAAAAGAAAAGAAAAAGAAAAGAAAAAGAAAAGAAAAAAAAAAGGAAAAGGATGTTAAGAGAAAAAAAATCATCTTTTAAAAAATGTATCCAAATATTTTTCACTATCATTGTTTGATATTTATTTCTTTTTTTTTAATTTTTTTTATTATTGGAGATTCATTATTGAGGGTACAATAAGCCAGGTTACACTGATTGCATTTGTTAGGTAAAGTCCCTCTTGCAATCATGTTTTTTAATTTTTTTTATTAAATCTTAGCTGTGTACATTGATATGATCATGGGGCATCATACGCTAGCTTCATAGACTGTTTGACACATTTTCATCACAATGGTTAACATAGCCTTCCTGGCATTTTCTTAGTTACTGTGCCAAGACATTTGCATTCCACATTTACTAAGTTTCGCATATACCTTAGTAAGATGCACCGCAGGGGACATCCCACCCATCCCCCTCCCGCCAGCCACCTCCCCCCGCCCGCCCCTCCCGTTCCCCCTGCCCCCTATTCTTAGGTTGTAACTGGGTTATTTATTTATTTATGTGACTAATGCTTTAAGTTAGTTAGAAAAGATGAACTAATAATGTGAGTCAGGGAACAGTTGAAGAAGTTCTACGACATGTTGTGGACATGCCAGAGAACTAAACTTTATACACAGGATGAGCTGGGACTTCTGACTTTCAAGCCTCTCATCTTATTTGTGTGGAATCTCTGGCTAATACAATGCATCTTTGACATTTATGGCACAGTGAGTTGTTTGCAAATTCTTTCTCAAAATAATGAAAAAAATACATGTTATGAATATTGGACAATATATTATTTTTAAAATATGTAATAAATACACTTTTTTCAATTGAATTGTCAATGTGTATAATAGAAACTCAGTTGAGCATAATAATGTCTGAGAATAAAGGTTTTAAATTTAGTGATTTACTTTCTTGTATATTATTGGGCAATAACTATGTAAGAGGACTGTTTTATAAATTGGCCCAAAGAAATTGCACTCATCATCATTATATAGAGCTATGGGTGAACATAAAAATATACCTACTTAGAAAAAAAGTTAGAAAGATGATTATTGGCACATCACCATGACAGGTTGAATTTTGTCCTGGAAGAAATAAGAGAGCCATCCATTCAATGTATAAAAATGGTTATTATATAATGTCACAGAATTATCAGTTTTGGTCAGTTTGTGTATTATTAATGAACCTATGTATGTCCTGATCCTTAGGGAAAAAATATACCATTTAAAACACTTTGCTAGGTGGCGCCTGTGGCTCAGAGGAGTAGGGCGCTAGCCCTATATGCTGGAGGTTGTGGGTTCAAACCCAGCTCTAGCCAAAAACTGTAAAAAAAAAAAAAAAAAAAAAAAAACACTTTGCTGCTGTAAAAGAAGCTTATTTAAAGCTTATTTAAAAACAAACACAATCCCAAATATTAATAAGCTTTTTACTTTTAAATGTCTTTTTAAATATAGGGCATTAAATTTTAAAAAGTCATGCTTGTTTTATTTTTCTTATGACTGCACCATTTTCCTTTAACCGACAGTGTGCAAAAATTCCTATTTCTTCACATTCTCATCAATCTTTGGTTATATTTTGGTTTTTAATAGTAGCCATCCTTATAAGGTGAGATGATATCTCATAATTTTTGCTTTTTATATCCATCATTATTAGTAATGGAGAGCATCTTTTCAAATACTTGCTAGTAATCTGTATGTCTTCTTTAGAAGAACATCTATTCAAGTTCTTTGCCTTTTTTTTAGTTTGTTTACAGGTTCCTGAATTGCAGTATTTTTTGTTGAAAGAAGAAAAACCTGAAAACACTTCAAATTCCAATCAATAAGGAAACTGTGGGATAAATTATTAATACTTTTTAAACATTAAAAGAATATAATACAAAATTCAGAAAACAATAGGTTCATATTTATTAGCATAAAAGAATTCTGGAAATACACAGGTAAATGATAGAAGCTGTCGAGCATTATATAAAAGAGTACCACAGATGTGTGTGTGTGTGTGTGTGTGTGTGTGTGTGTGTGTGTTGTATGTGAATTGTAATTGTGTGGAAGGATGCATATCATTTTGTTAATTCTGATGATTTTACTTCATGGAGGGGTCATTAGTTTTTGTATTCATTGAACACAAGATGTATTGATAAGATAGACAAGTAAATTAAATATTGGTGTATTTCAAACAATAGCAAGAATGACTTGAGGACACCTTGCAAAACCATTATTTTGCTCTCTCTTGCCTAGGAAATAAATCCAGAGTCAAGAATGGGAAGAAAACTATAGGTTGACATGTATTTTCCTCACTTGCCAAATATAAAGAGCTATTAGTGCACAGATCAAATGTATATTTTTACAGGGAGATTAAACACTGTACTGTTTTACCTCTAAAGCAGATAGGAGCCTCCTATTAATTATTTGTTGGATGTCACCACATTCATCTTTATATGTAGACATATTTGGTTAGTAATTTTATTTTAAAATTACTTTCATCTCTACTAATGGACATTTAAATCTTGAAAAAAATGGTTGAATTTCTTAGTAGTGAACAAACATGATACATTTCAGACACATCTGTACTGAGAAATGTTTTCTATTTTTTGTTTAAACTTTAATTATTTATAGATTTTCCAAGCATACTATTAAAAGTGCTATTAAAATTTTAGGTTTACTTAAAAATAAATTATGTGATTTAAAAATTTTTTTTGCATTAATAAAACAGCTCCTGATTTGGAATCTAAATTAAAAATCTTCTTTCTTAGAAATATTTTTTCCTCCCTGCATAAAATTTTATTTTTAGAACTAAATTTATGGTTTTTTGTACTTGGTGCTTAGAAATGGAAGAAAATTTCACTGGGAGACAACTTGGCAATGAATGGACAAGGAGAAAGCAGTTTAATATTTCTACCTGTTTAGATCTATGCATGATGCCAACAATGCCATGTAGCTTACCAAATTTTTATTTTTATATAAAGCTAATTATATTTTTTTAATAATCAACACAATCTAGCCTATTATAGAAAATATCAAAAACATGTTACCTATGAGAGGGGGAAAGACTCTATGCTCCATTCTCTTTCCAAAACCTCTGTGAATATTCTGGAATTTGCTCCTGCCATTTTTCTTTTTTTCTATATTTCTTAATTTTTTCTCAATTCTTTTCTTTTTTCTTGTCTTTAATTTTTTATAATATACTGTTTTATTCCTTTCTATTTATTTTCTTATTTTCTAGCTAAACGTATGATTGTTTTCTAGTAGTTACTTTTTAGGTTATTATAATTAACATCTAAAACTTAGAACTTTTGTGACTTGGAATTAGTCTGAATTAATATAAACTTAACTTTTTTTTTTTTTTTAGAGACAGAGTCTCACTTTGTCACCCTTGGTAGAGGGCTGTGGTGTCATAGCTCACAGCAACCTCTAACTCCTGGGCTGTGGCGTCATAGCTCACAGCAACCTCTAACTCCTGGGCCGTGGCGTCATAGCTCACAGCAACCTCTAACTCCTGGGCTTAGGCGATTCTCTTGTCGCAGCCTCCTGAGTCGCTGGGACTACAGGCGCCTGTCACAATGCCTGGCTATTTTTTGTTTGCAGTTTGGCAGGGGCTGGGTTTGAACCCGCCACTCTTGGTATATGGGGCCGTCGCCCTGCTCACTGAGCCACAGGTGCCCTCCAGCTTAACTTTAATATTATACACAAATCATAACATATCAAAGTCATTCCCTGACCCCTTAATTCCAAGTTCTTGAAGAGTCAGAATAATATGCTATCATTTTGCTGTGCGGCTTCCACCCCTTCTGTGGTCCCTTATATCCTGCTAGAATATGCATCACACAGTAACCAAGAGTGGACTCTCTGGAGAAATTCTACATAGTGTGAAATCTCTTCCTCTGCTGTGACTTTGAGAAAGTTTCAAAGCACATCTGTATAAAAATGTTATTATTGATAAAACCAACAAAACAATTTGAATGATTATGTAGATTGCATATGAATAACTAATATAAGAAAGTGATTAGTAAATTATCTAAAATAAACTAGTGTTTTTAAGTCATATTTCCTTTTATGTTATTGTTACTATTATAATTTTTCTTTTCTTTCTGTTTCTTTCTTTTTTTTTGTTTTCCAGATTTTTTTGGCCAGGGCTGGGTTTGAACCCAACACCTCTGGTATATGGGGCCGGTGCCCTACTCCTTTGAGCCACAGGTGCCACCCTCTGTTTTTTTTTTTTTTATTAAATCATAGCTGTATACATTAATGCATTTATGGGGTACAATGTGCTAGTTTTATATACAACTTGAAAAACTTTCATCAAACTGGTTAACATAGCCTTCACCGCACTTCCTTAATTATTGTGTTAAGACATTTATACTCTATACTTAGTAGAATTGACAAGTACCCTTGTAAAATGCACTATAGGTGTATACTATATCATAATTGCCATTTTTCTTTCTCTATATGGTAACCTACTTCAAGTACAATATCTGGATAACAAACCGCACCACTTTAAGCAGATTCTTTCTTTTTATTCTGTGCTCTGACGTGTTAAGCTTTTACATCTGTAACATCTTGCTTTCCTGATAAAAGTTATTTATGCTATTGGACTTATTATTTTGCATTTCTAAGTTAGTAAACTTCTTGAAGAAAGATCTCTGTCTTTTTACCATCTATTATTTAATGCACAATGTTACTAGCAAGAAGAACCTTAGTTTGTAAAGTTATGACTCTTCACTATACCAAACTATCTCGAAATAGAATAGTTTCCCAATGTCCTTTAAGATGTATGATTATCCTGTGCAGTCAAATAGCAGTACTTGTAAATAAGCAAAACATGGGTTAAAAGACAATTTTTTAATCACATGAATGTTGTCAAGATACTTCTTTAACAGCTGAGATGCAAGTTTCTGTTCTCCACCTGCCAATGTGTCATCATCCCACATAATCATCCTCATCTCTTTCCCAGAGAGGATGGAGGTTGAATGAGCACAGTAGGGAGGAACAGGACTCAGATATAGGTATCAAGGAAAACTTATTGGAAAGATGAAATAAATAAGGTTATCTTAGTCTGGTGAAATCTTTCCAATATTCTCATTTCTTCAGCATTTACTAAGGAGTGCATAGAAATACAGCCATAAAAGACATCTGGATCTATGTATGTATTCCCATTGTCCAGGGAATGCCAACATTACATAGACCCCAAGTAGAAACTGGAAGTCGGAAATGAAACTTTAAAATATGATATTAATAGATAGAGTAAAGGCTCGAATGTAGTCAAATACAAGCTAATAAGAGTTAGTCTAAAGCAGCCAGGAGATATAGACCTGAGTCATAACAGGGATGTCTAAAATTCTCCTCTAAATCTGTCTGAAAATATTTTAACATATGGTCAGATTGAATCGTACTGGGAAGGGGGCAAAAATAAAAAACAAACAAAAATTTCAGATTACTGCAGTCTTTATTTTCTTCTTTCTTTGGAAGCATCGATCCCTTTTGTTAGGTAATGTTTATTTCAGTCTCTCGCGTGCTTGAGTTTAGTCAGTCTTTCACAAACTACATTGTCAGCTAATGACATGAATCATATTGCTTTGCTGTTGCCAACTACGTGCATCTTAGATAAATAACAAACATTTAATTACTTGTTTCTCAAATGTGGGTTTAAATATTGTTATTTAATTATTAAATTATTTTTTCAAGACAAAAATGAATTGTATTTTTGTAGCTTGCAGTACACAATCTGGAAATGAAATTAAGGAAATTATTTCATTTAAATTGCAACAAAAAATAAATTTGACAATAGATACACAAAATATGTATACTCATAACTTTAAAACATCATTGAATGAAATTAAAGATGAAATATTAAATGGAAAAAGATTGCTTTCATGGACTAGACAATTTTGTTTAGGAGGTGTTTAACACATTAATCTATAGAGTCAATGTAAACACATTTAAAATCCCAACTCCAATACCATCTATGCTATAACAACTGACAGAATTTTTCTTTTTGATGGGTAAAATAGTATTCCATTGTGATATTATTATTTAATTATTAAATTATATTTTAATATGCCTTACTTGTTTGCTAAGTGATCTTACGTGTATTCCATTGACATGTAACGGTATGTGAACAATAATACCATATTTTATATTTCCACAAAATGTACCCTCCTTGTTGCAGGGTAGGTAAACAGAAACAACTCAAATGTGACTTACTGTGTGCAACTCATACATCCGCATTCACGGAGAGAGATGTTATTTTAAGTTATAGTAGTTGTGTTTGAATGATTTGAGACCAATCTATTTGTGCTTTGGAAAGTCCTTTCGCCTTTGTGAGTTTTATTTTTTTTACTTCTAAATTTTAACGGTAATAACAACACTTTTTCTCACAAAGTTATAGTGAGGGTTAAATATCATTCCTAAGAAAGTACTTTCTAAGCTATAAATTTTCCTGCAGATATGATTATTTAAGCAATTGAACACGACATATTTTACCTAAGATTAGTTCCATGTATATTCCAACCAATCCAAGCCAATGCTAAATTTAAAACTACGGCCCTTTAAAATCAGCTCTTCTTTAAGGACAAAAATTTATATCTCCCCTGGTACCCACAAATAGGTCAGATATTACCCACCTATAAGACAACTCATTAATTTCAAACTACATCCATCTCTTCAGAGAAAATAAATAATCCAGAGTTGTTTTTAAAGCTGTAAGGCAAAATCTATTCTTTTAAAAGATTGATAATGTCTCATGATAAATTATCATTCAGTCTCATTAAAATTGGGTTTCACTATTCAAAGATAAATTAACCAGTTGTGAAACCATGAGCATGCAGGTATTTTTTAAATAACTCTTGAGTGCAATTGCTTTAAAATTACAAAAAAGTGTCAGATGTTCTTACTTTGTCAGTGTCTAATAATTCAATGTAATTTTAGAAAATCTTTTAATTTATGATAAAATCTATGTTTGGCAGAGCATCATTTGAAAGGGCTTTTAAATCTTCGGAAATCTTATTAAAAAATCTAATATTAAGTTTCCTCTTCACAGATAGAAATAATTGCTTTAAAACCTTTTATCCAGTAACTAAATTACAGACCAGCAGACCACAGAGCTTCACAATTCCTGATCATTAGAGTATGTTGTCACACAATCAGGTGGAAAGTAAATTCAGATATCTAAACAAGCATAAATAAAACTAAAAATATTTGTATCATGGCTTGAAATTAAATTACTTATAGGCAAAGATTCCTCTCCTCTGTTCTTCCCGAGTAATTTGTGGCATACTGTTTTGTTCCTTAAAATAATATTAAACTAAGTAAAGAAGAAAGTCTGTTAAATAACTTAGGACTACCACTTCCACAGACGAGTGGTACTATTGTGGATTAATAAGTAAAACAGGCCAATAGGATGCTTTTTGAGAGAATGAAAGAAAACTGGGAGACTGACAATAAAGGATACTAACCCAAGTTTCGTTTGTGGTAATTTGGTAAGACAAGAAATAGGGAAGAGTCGAGTCAGCCAGTCCCCCTCCCTCTCCGGCACGGACTGTTTCTTGCTTTAGAAGTTTTCTTATCTCTACAGATCCTTAGAAAGCCCCTCAGGAATCGGAAAGGAACAAGGTTACTTAAAACAGAGGTATTTTTACCTACAACTGCAAGTAGGGCTATAATTACTGGTGGGGTTAATAAAAAAAGGTTTTAAGGACCACAGAAAGCTTGTCAAACGAGTAGATCAGTTCCAACTAGGGAGACAGAGTACTATGACAGAGCAAGGCTACCATTCCTCTTGTCAATGACATGTGGACAAATTTGGTGACATTGTTTTAGAATTTCTCAGTGCAGAGTACCTAGAAAAATCTCACACTGCAGAGCCAACTGTACTTGTTACAGGAAGAAGCCCAACTGTAGAGAAAAAGCTCTAGAGGATGATCATTCTTATTCTACTTAGAGAGATTTCACTACCTATACTTATTTCCATGGCAAGAGTTATCAGGATTTCTCCAAACAAAGCCTTGACTTAACAAACTTTCTGTTACTAATGTCAGTCATGACAAGGTGGAATGCTGAATATCACTATGGTCACCTTCAAGGTACTCCCTCGCGGCCATTAAGTGGATGTGGTGATATTCAGCAATTAGGTATGGAGCACTTTTTCTAAGATGAGATCGTGCATTTGTCAGAGCTTGTACAATGACAGCTCTGATGGCCATTCCAGAAAAAGAGTCCCAAAATTACTTTGAAGGGTGAACTAGGCACTGGGGTTGGTGCACAGCTTCCCAAGGGGAGTACTCCTTTTGTTGTTGTTGTTGTTGTTTTTGTTTTTGAGACAGAGTCTCAAGCTATGGCCCTGGAGAGAGTGCCATGGCCTCTCAGCTCACACCTCAAACTCTTGGGCTTAAGAGCCCTCCCAAGTAGCCAGTGCTACAGGTGCCCACAATGACACTTGGCTATTATTTTGTTGTTATTGCAGTTGTCACTGTTGTTTTAGCTGGCCTGGGCCGGGTTTGAACCCACCATCCTCGGTGTACATGGCTGGTCTCCTACCCACTGAGCTACAGGTGCTGCCCCCAAGGGGAGTACTTCAAAGGTGACTGTAGTGACATTCTGCAATGAGGTATGTGGGACTTTTTCTAGGATGAGTTTGCGAACTTAATTGTCTGACCTCATATGTAAGCAATTCTTATTTTAAAATATTTTATTTATATCATTGTATTGAATAAATGATGCTGCAACTAATGTATAAATACACTGAAAGTTTGATGGGACCTCAAGAGAAAAAATAGGCTGATATCCTAGTAGGCTAGTTAGATACCATAACGAGGAATGAAGGCCCAGCAGAGCTAAACCAGAAGTGGAGAACCTGCCGCCATAAGGCCAAATGTGGCCTTCTAGATCCTTAAATGTGACCCTTTGTCTGAACTCAAATTTTACCAAACAAATCCTTTTATTTTTATTAATACAATTTTATTCATCTTTTTTATTTTTTATTTTATTTATTCAATCACTTGGGATGAATCAACTGATTACTATGCATGTTATATATTCCATCAGCAAAATCTGTGTGCTAAAGCTACTATTAACGTTTTAAGTGACAGCTCACAAAGTCATTAAATATTGTTAACTACATTCATGCAAATGCCCCAAGGCATTGTCAGGTTTCTAACATGCTAAAGTTGAAAGATAGAATATAAAGTATTCAGTGTAGATTTTCTGTATCATTGTAAGGTACATTGGCTATCACAAGGACAGGTATTAGCCCAAAATTTTGTCTCTGCAAGAACAGATAGTTAATTTTTATGATGAACAGATCCAGCAAGGGGAATTAATTAAAAGGGGATTTCTATAGGAATGCAGCATTTCTGCATGTACCACATCAAATCCAAATGACTTGGATATTTCTTTGCAAGGTAAAAGAAAGACATGATACATAGCATTTAACATTTTCCCAGTTAGCAAAGGTCATTGATGAGCCAGATAAGAAATATAAATCATATAAATGTAAATGTAAATAGTGTAGCCTATTAATTGGAGAACACAAAGAAAAGTTCTCTGACTTTGAAAATCATGGCATCACACTCAAATCAGTATTTCAGCCTCATCTCATTCATGAAGGCACCTAAAGAACTACAGATGGAATTGGTTGAGCTCGCAGTATATGACATTTTTTGCTAAGAAAAATCCAATTGAAATATGGAAAAATACAATAGAATACATAGTACTTTGGCAACACGCCAACAAATGTTGTCTTGATTTTCAACCCCTTATTGCTGCAAATCTACACTCTCCTACCTAACTCAAATCAAGACACCTTGAAGATCACACATGACTAAAACCCATCTAGAGGATCTACTGAAACTGCACAGCTCCAGGCTATAATCAAATATTCAAAAGTTCCAATGAAAGGCAGACACAACAAAGTCACTAAAAGATTAGTTAACTTTAAAATTAACACTTTTCATTTCTTAAAATTATGGAATACATAGTAGTTAGAATTTTGCAAAATAATGTACATTTTTAAGTATATCTATTTGGAGTTTCTTGAACTTGGCCTTATGTGCCTACAGCTAATTAATGTGGACTTTCAACATATAAAGATTTGAGCTAAACAATTCAGTGGACAGAGCTGTCCTTAGTTTTAATCTGGTTAAGATCCAATGGCAAAATCCAACTCTTACTAGTCAAATGTTTCAATGTAGTAAGAGGTAGAATTGTTTTAAATAAAGTAATGCATGCATATTTTCTAAACCTCTAAATAGTTCATTTCTCCAATTCTAAACTCAATTTACTTTTAATTTCACAGGTTATAAACTCCAGACAACTAGCCACCATTGACAGGCATTCAACTGAAATTACAAAACAAGAAAATTTTATCTTCTAGCTTTCATTTTCTCTACCTTTTCTCTAAATATTATGAAGCCTGTATAATCAAATCCAGTTGTTAATAGAAATGTGAAACTGGATTATCATGAACATTGTTTTTCTAGGGTAATACTTTTCTTGGAAAGTTATATTTTATGAGAAACTTGGGGCCTATGTATAAACTACAGTGGCTATATTTGATATTATTGAGTTCCCTAAATTCTGAATGTATAAGGCTGGTGCATTGGCAATATATGTCTGTTGCTCTTCTGCAATATTTCAATATTAAATACACTGAAGAGGCTATACAGATTATACTTAGAGATAGTGACAACTGCTAAAGAGGAAACTTTTGACATGGAAAATGTCACAATTTTCTATTTTTGGAGTTTTTGTTGTTTTATCTAACACAAATTATATAATCTTACCTGATTTTTTAAGATACTCAAATTGAATACAATTAACAAGGGTTGTCTATTATATTTGATCTCTCAGCCTAGGGACAATGTATCTTCATTGAATAGTTTTGCAAATTTTAGTCACTCTGCAGAAACCATCAAATCCCCATGTAGGAGCTTTCAGAGTTTGAACAACTTATCTCAGTCTTCCTACAAGCATGAGCCAGAACATGGTTATGGACTGACAAATAGACCTGAAAGATGTGAGTGAGCAGAGATTCCCTAATTCTTTTCATATCCCTTCCCTTGATGGAGTAAACAAGATGCCTGGGGCCAGGAGCAGGCTCACATCTGTAATCCTAGCACTCTAGGAGGCCCAGGTGGGTGGATTGCTTGAGCTCAGGAATTCAAGACCAGCTTGAGTAAGAGTCAGACCTAATCTCTACAAAACAGTAAAAAACTAGCCAGGAGTGGTGATGTGTGCCTGAAGTCCTAGCTACTGGGGAGACTGAGGTAAGAGGATTGCTTGAGACGAGGAGTTTGAGGTTGCTGTGAGCTATGATGATGCCATAGTATTCTATTGTCAAAAAAAAAAAAAAAAAAAAAGGAAAGAAAGAAGAGAGAGAGAAAAAGAGAAAATGAGAGAAAGAGAGGAAAGAAATGAAGAAAGAAAGAGAGAGAGAGAAAGAAAAAAGCACTGGGTTAAAGATGCCTGATTGATTGAGGATGAGCTAACAAATTCTCAAGATGAAGATAAGAACAAACTACTTGAAGATAATAGAAAAGAAAACCAGAAGACAGCTGGACAAGGGAACCTCCCAGCCTTTTCTCCATAGAAAAAGATATTATTATGTACATTTATGAGAAAGAACATTTTAAAAAGGTTATATTGGTATATAATGGACATGTAGTTTCTTTCTCCATACATTCTGTTGGTAAATAGAAATCTGCATACTCTTGCCAAAGTTCCAGGCCACCATCCTCTCCCTGCCTTCCCTCTTTCTCCTTTGTTTACTTTTTATATTCTCTGGGAACATTTTTTGCCTCATAAGTCTAGGAAGAGTAGATGGTCTCATTAGATTTTGCTCTTCCTGGGAAAGCCTACATTTATTTGGAGCCAAGAATTGGAAAAAGAAAATACTGTTGACTGTATCTCTTTTGAAAATTCTTCACGTTTGATTCCTGCTAAACTAGTTTATTTGGGGACAAGTCTACCCTGCCACTATAGTGCTGAGACAAAAGATGGCATCAGTGTGGAATTTGAGAAAAGAGATCAAGGAATCATTTACTGCTGTTCCTTCCAGGCTCTTAAGTTGGCTTAAGAGTAGGCCTAAGTAATTCATGGGTTCCAGAGCTCATGAGAGTTTAGCATTAGAGTTTAGCATTAGAGTTTAGAATTAAAATCTGAATATCACAAAGTATCCCCTGTATGAACTTCGTTAAATGCATATGCTAAATGAACATCAAGGAACGGTAGTTTACTACCTAAGAAAGAAAGATCAGAGTCTTTCCCCTTTAGGAAAACTATATTTAAACAAACATATTAAAAGGAAACATGTCACAAACGATATAACACCTACAGATAAAATAGACTATCTGGGAGATAATTATGCCAAAACTTTAAGGAATATTAATTAATTAATTAATTATTATTATTTTTTTTTTTTTGTAGAGACAGAGTCTCACTTTATCGCCCTCAGTAGAGTGCTATGGCGTCACAGCTCACAGCAAACTCCAACTTCCGGGCTTAGGTGATTGTCTTGCTTCAGCCTCCTGAGTAGCAGGAATATTAATTTATTAATTAATTCAAAATTAAAATAGAACTTTTCTTCCAAATAAAAGACAAAAGAGTGCAAATAAAAATAATTCCATAAACATAAGTAAGATATAATTATTTTATTATTAAAAGACCACATCTTTACTATCTTGGCTGGGGTAGAGAAAAGGTCTACATGGTATGAAGAACATCATTTTTTATTTCAACTTCTAAATATATTTTTCATTTCAACTTCTAAATATACTTCCCCATTATCACAGACACTGGGCAGCTTTAGTGAACATCACTGCAGTTCCTCTTATTATTTTATTTTTCTGGATTCTGAGTTCAGAATTATTTCCCAAATTCAAATTTTTAAACATACCCACACACACAAATAAAAACTTTACCAGTAGAATTTTCTTTTTTTACCAGTAGAAATTTTCAAAATAAATCTATGATGATTTTGATATACCACATTGGGGGAAGGTGTAGGTGTATAAAAATTAAAAATGAAGTTATGAGATTCCCTCAGACTTTTGGTCTACTTACATTTTTGCCTAGTAACAGTAGCACCCGGGAAGAAAATTGTAGTTCATGTAGAAAATAACAGACTTTATGATTCCACCCTACTGTCTTTATCCAAATTATGTAGGTACTCATTATTTATTTAGGAATTACAAAAAAAAAAAAATCAAAGTTTAGGTTACATTATTAATAGTGGCTAAAAATAATGTCATATGTTCTTAGGGATTCTTATAAGCCTGTAATATGACAGTTTGCATCTTGCAAAAGCATATCATCTTTATAATGACAAACTTGGAGAAAGAATACAAACATATCATTTAAAAATATACCACCTCACCTAGGTTATAATTGTAAGTTATAGTTAGCGTCACTATGTTTTGGAAAGCATTAGCACCTGATCTGGTAAACACCAGGAAATAACTAATAATTTGGAAAGGAATAAAATTAAATAAATTTATATGGGAATAAATGCCCTAATCTACAAAATAAAAGTAAATATTACAATAGAAGTAAAATCTGTTACTATCACCTTTCATAGATAATAATGTCCTATTCTTATAAAACCCCAAAGAATTAAGAGAAACATAATACAGTTATAAAAATAGTCCAAATAATTGTGGTATGGTAAGATAAAATTAGAAAATAAATAGCATCATTATCCACCAGTAAAAATTGTTTTGAAAATATAATGAAAACACACTAATACTTGAAAGTAATGGGTGAAAGTTACATAAATACACAATACCAACCTTAATAAAAATGCACTACATCTTTACAAATTTATTGAGAAATATAACGGATTAAAATGTACGGCATTATACCTTATACTTCAAAATAGAAAGCCTGAAGACTGTTTAATGTTTTGTTTTGGTTTTTTTTTCCAAATTTTTTTTTTTTTTTTTTTTTTTATTGAATCATAGCTGTGTACATTAATGCGATCATGGGGCACCATACACTGATTTTATAGACCATTTGACATATTTTTATCACACTGGTTAAAATAACCTTCCTGGCTTTTTCTTAGTTGTTGTGTTAAGACATTTATATTCTACATTTACTAAGTTTCACATGTACACTTGTAAGATGCACCGCAGGTGTAATCCCACCAATCATCCTCCCTCTGCCCATCCTCCCCCTTCCTTCCCCTTCCTCTCCCCC
The DNA here is from genome assembly GCA_963574355.1 of Loris lydekkerianus. Taxonomy (NCBI): domain Eukaryota; kingdom Metazoa; phylum Chordata; class Mammalia; order Primates; family Lorisidae; genus Loris; species Loris lydekkerianus. The sequence goes on along the minus strand of CAUYPK010124950.1, from coordinate 274 downwards.
TTCCTCCTATTCTTAGGTTATAACTGGGTTATAGATATTTCATGTGAAAGCCATAAATTAGTTTCAAAGTAGGGCTGAGTACATTGGATACTTTTTCTTCCATTCTTCAGATACTTTACTAAGAAGACTATGCTCCAGCTCCATCCACGTAAACATGAAAGAGGTAAAGTCTCCATCTTTCTTTAAGGCTGCCTGATATTCCATGGAGCACATACGTTTTTAATGACTGCAGGGACACCAATAGCCTTGGATTCCTTACACTGGTTTTTTAGGT
>CAUYPK010124949.1:0-10682 GCA_963574355.1 Loris lydekkerianus | reverse complement strand
ATCACTTGTTCTTTTCTTATTAATTAGTTTGAGTTCTCTGTGGATTCTAGTTATCAAACCTTTGTCAGAAACATAACCTAAAAATATCTTCTCCCATCCTGAGGGCTGTCTGCTTGCTTTACTTACTGTTTTCTTGACTGTGCAGAAGCTTTTTAGTTTGATCAGATGCCAGTAATATATTTTTGGTGTTGCTTCAATTGCCCAGGAGTCCTCCTCATAAAATATTCTCTCAGGCCAATTTCTTCAGGTGTTTCCCCTGTACTCTCTACAAGTATCTTTATAGTTACATGTCTTAAGTTTAAATCTTTTATCCAGTGTGAATCAATTTTTGTTAATGGTGAAAGGTGGGGTCCTTTCAGTCTTCTAAAGTCACCAGTTAATTCACTCAGAACCATTTGTTAAATAGGGAATCTTTCCCCCAATTATGTTTTTGATAGGCTTATCAAAGATCAAATGATGATAAGTGGCTGCATTCATCTCTTGGTTCTCTATTCTGTTCCATACATCTACTTTTCTATTCTTATGCCACTACCATGCTTTTTTGATCACTATAGATTTATAGTATAGCCTGAAGTCTGGTAGTGTGATTCCTCCTGATTTGTTTTTATTCCTGAGTAATGTCTTGGCTATTCATGGTTTTTTCTATTTCCATATAAAAATAAGTACTATTTTTTCTAGATTTTTAAAATATGACAGTGGTACTTTAATAGGGATTGCATTAAGTTTATACATTGCTTTGGGCAATATGGATATTTGAACAATGTTGATTCTTCTCAGCCATGAGCATGGTATGTTTTCCCATTTGTTAACAACTTCAGCTATTTCTTTTCTCAGAGTTTCATAGTTCTCTTTATAGAGATCTTTCACGACCTTTGTTAGGTAAATTCCCAAATATTTCATCTTCTTTGGCACTACTGTAAAAGGAATAGAGTCCTTGACTATTTTTTTCAGCTAGATTATTGTTGGCATATATAAAAGCTACTGATCTGCCAGTATTGATCTTGTATCCTGAGATGCTGCTATATTCCTTGATCACTTCTAAGAGTTTTGTAGGTGAGTCCCTGGGTTATTCCAGATATTAAATCATATCATCTGCAAAGAATGAGTGTTTCATCTCCTCTGACGCCATTTGGATACATTTGATTGCCTTCTCTTGCCTGATTGCAATGGCTAAGATTGCCATTACTATGTTAAATAACAGTGGAGACAATGGATGTCCTTGTCTAGTTCCAGGTCTGATCTTTGCAATTTTATTCCATTCAATATAACATTGACTGTGGGTTTGCTATAGATGGCTTCTATCAGTTTAAGAAATGACCCATCTAAGCCTATTTATTAAGTGTTCTGATCATAAAAGGATGTTGCATATTATCAAAAGCTTTTTCTGCATCAATTGAGAGAATCATATGGTCTTTGTTTTTTATTTTGTTTATGTGATGTATTATATTTATAGATTTACATATGTTGAACCAGCCTTGAGACCCTGGGATAAAACCAATTTGGTCATGGCGTATAACTTGTTTGATGTGTTGCTGAATTCTGTTTGCTGGGATCTTATTGAATATTTTTGCATGTATATTCATTAATTATATTGATGTACAATTTTCTTTCATTACTGGGTCTTTTCCTGGTTTGGGGCTCAGGGTGATATTTGCTTCATAGAATTTGTTGGGAAGTATTCCTTCTTTTTCTATGCTTTGGGAAAACTTGCATAATATAGGTACTAGTTTTTCCTTAAAGGTTTGGTAGAATTTGGATGTGAAGCCATCTGGTCCTGGACTTTCTTTTTGGGTGATTTTGTATAGTTGATGCTATTACAGTGCTTGATATAGCTCTATTCAACATTTCCAATTCTTTTTGGCTGAGTCGAGGAAGGTGGTGTACTTCCAGATATTGGTCTATTTCCTCCAGATTTTCATATTTCTGAGAATATATTTTTTTGTAGTATTCATTAAGGATTTTTTGAATTTCCGAGGTGTTTTTATTTCACCATTATCATTTCTGATTGATGATATTAGGAATTTTACTTTTCTGTTTCTGGTTAGGTTAGCCAAAGTTTTGTCAATTTTGTTAATCTTTTCAAAAAACATTTTGATTTGTTGATCTTCTGAATGGTTCTTTTGTTTTCAAATTCATTTAATTCTACTCTAATCATAGTTATTTCTTTTCTTCTGCTGGGTTTGGGGCTGGAATACTTTTCCTTTTCCAGTTGCTTGTGATGTCCCATTAAGTTGTTGACTTCCAATCTTTCCATTCTTTTGAGGAAGGCTTGCAATGTTATAAATTTCCCTCTTAGGACTGCCTTTGCAGTATCCCACAGGTTTTGATAATTCATGTCTTCATTGTAATTTTATTATAAAGATTTGGCAATTTTATTCTTAATCTCATTATGAACAAGCTATCATTCAGCATAAGGTTATTTGGTTTCCGTGACTTTGTTTGAGCATGAAGATTCCTATTGTTGTTGAGTTCAACTCTTATTCCATGATGGTTTGAGAAAGTAAAAGGAATAATTTCTATTCCTTTAAATTTGCTGAGGTTAGACTTGTGACCTAAGATGTCATCAATTTTGGAGTATGGTCCATGGACTGATGAGTAGAATGTGTATTCATTTTATTAGAATGAAATGTTCTGTAAATGTCTGTTAAGTCCATTTGTTATGGTGTCAAGTTTAAGTCAAATATTTCTTTGTTTAGTTTAGTCTTGGAGGATCTATCCAACTTTGCCAAAAGGGTGTTAAAATCTCAAACTATATTAGTACAGGAAGATAGCAAATTATTCATGTATGTTAGGGTTTTCTTTATAGATTGAAGAGCATTCTGGTTGGGTGCATAAATGTTAATAATTGAAATCTCCTCATATTCAATACTTCCCTTGACAAATATAAAGTGACCATCCTTATCTTTTCTTACCTTTTTTGGTTTAAAGCCTATTGTATCTGTGAATAAAATTGCAACCTCTGTTTTTTTCTGATTTCCATTTGCCTGAATTATAGATGTCCCTTCCTTCACCCTCAGTTTATTTGTATCCTTTAAGGTAAGATGAGATTCTTGTATGCAACAAATATCTGGCCTGAGTTTTTGTATTCAGTCAGCCAACTTGTGCCTCTTTAGAGGACAGTTTAAGCCATTCACATTAATTGAGAGTATTAGTAAGCATGGTAGTGTTTTGGTTGTCATGTTTTTCAAGTGTGCAGTGGATATTTTTAATCCTTTCACCATTGTGGATGTTAGGTTTTGTTTAAGGCTTTCTGGGTGAGTTTACTTTGGTGGTAGACCATTAAGCTGGTCATTATGGAGGATAGGTCTGTGAATATGCTAGAGAGCTGGTTTAGTTATGGCAAATTTCTTCAACATGTGTAAGTCAGTGAAGTATTTGATTTCTCCATCACAAATGAAACTCAGTTTAGCTGGATACCAGGATTCTAGGCTGAAAGTTGTTTTTTTTAGGAGACTGAAGGTCAATGACCATCCCCTTTTGGCTTGAAAAGTTTCAGCTGAGAGATCTGCAGTCATTCTAATATTCTTCTCCTGGTAGGTTATAATTTTCTTACATCTGGTTGCTTGCAGGATTTTCTCCTTCATTTTAACTTTGGCAAAGTTAATACAATGTGTCTAGGAGATGCTTTATTTGGATTGAGTCATACTGGGGTTCTGAAACTGTCTGCTATTTGAATTTCTGTATCTCTTGCCATGCTTGGGAAATTCTCCTCCATTATATCTTGGAGTAGAGCATCAGTGCCTTTAGAACCATCCTCTTCTCCTTCAGGAATTCTTGTAAGGTGAATGTTTGCTCTTTTGGAGTGGTCCCACAGCTCTCTCAGGGAGTGATCCATTTTTGCTCTCCAGTTCTCTGCCTCTTTGAGCATTTGGGAGCATTCAAAAGCTTTGTCTTCAATGTCAGAGATCCTTTTTTCTGACTACTCCATTGTATTACTGAGAGATTCTACTATATTTCTCAGTTCTTTGAGATCTGCAATTTCTTTCCTCATTATATCTAAACCCTTTTGCCTTTGAATTCACGGATTTCCTGAGACAACTTTTGAACTACTCTTTGTATTTCTAATTCCAACTTTACTTCCATTCTATTAATCTTAATTATCATCCATATTCTGAACTCTATTTCTGACATTTCAGCCATTTGTATATGGATGGCTTTTTCTGTTTCATTTTCTTTGTTATTCGTTGAAGGACTTGATCTACTCTGATTATTCATGTTGCCAGAGTTTTTCTGCTGCTTCTGCCCCGTGATTATTTTTAACAGTTTGGCTAGAGAAGCTGGTAAGGTGAAATTAGATTGAGGGCTCCCAGAGTTATAGGTAACCAGCCCTTTACCAAAGAGCTGGCACTGGTGACTGCGGCTTTTCCCCTACAGCTTTACAAAGGTCCCTTTCAGTCCTGCAGCCTGAGACTCTGGATTGGTGTGATGGGGTTAGGTGGCTCTGTCTTGTATTCAGCCAGGCTCTATCCAATCCTAGTGAATTGACTTTGGGCTGAAATCTCAGCGAGGAAAAGATACAAGCAACTATGAGCAAGAACTGGAAGAGGAGAGTCAGTCCCACCCACTACAACACAACCAGGGCTCAACCTTGGCGGGTCCTGAGGTGGCCAGCCCAGGTTAAGAGTTCCAAACCTATTGTCCAAGACAGAAAATTGCTGTTCAAGTGGGAGAGTTTGAAAGGTCTCCAGCACCCAGACAGCAAGGAACCACCAGCAGCTCAAGAGTTAGTCTGGGGGATTGGCACCTCCTTCCCCACCTTGCACCTCTGCTACATCCAGTCACTGATAACCTTGTGGTTCTGTAGCCCAGTTCCCTCCAATGAGCAAATGCGCCAGGGATTTGCCCTGTCAAAGTCAAAGGGGAGTCAATGTCACTTCAGCCAGGCTGCCACACTCTGCTATCAGTAGGCAGGTGAAGCTAAAGCCTGACTCCCTCCAGTGCCCATTGGAAACTGGGGAGTGTTCCACCATAGTCTGTTCCAAGCTGGGAGTTAACGTTGCAGCACGTGATTCTTTCCCTCAGAGACCTCACCTCTGGTACCCCTGCAGGGCAAGGTCTGGTTCCCTCCAGTGGTCCACAAAATTGGGGAGGTGTGTCTCCCAAATTTCACCCCAGTGAATGTGTGCCACCACATCAGAGGTGCCACCATGGGCACCACAGTTGGGGGTGCTGCCGCAGTCAGAGATGCTGCCACATGGGTCCCTGCGCAATGCACTTTCACAGTGCTGGGCCACTTCCCCTCCCCTTGCATCTCTCCACTTCTACTCGAGTCATAGTTTCAGTGTAGCTGTGCCATGGCCAATGTAATGTCTGGAACCTCCAGACACTCCATGCTTTGCAGGGGGTGGGTTTCCAGACCACCAGGAGATGGGGCAGGAGAGGGCAGTGAGTTCAGAAAGGTAGGGAAAATATTTGTTCAACTTTTATGCCAGATGAGAGAATGCCCTAGCTCACAACAGGATCTCTCTGGAGAAGGAGTCCCAGCCTTCAGCAGCTCTCTCCCGTGTAGTGAAACAAGAGGTCTTCTATTCACTGGTCACTTGTAGAGAGCACACAGTGAGCCACTCCTTTAGGGGAGGAGATGGACTCTCATCGTCTTTGGGATGGCTTTTGTACCTGAAATTTACTTCCTTGGAGTTGCCGCTTGCCTCAGCAGGGATGATGTACAGTTATCAATCTCTCTCAGCTCAGCTCCCAAACTTCAGCTTTAGTGGGTTCATTCTGGCCATTATCTCTCCCTCTCAATGGGAGTTTCTATTGAAACCTGGCTTCAGTCTGCCATCTTACCTCTTCCTCTCTGTTTTGGTTTTACATGTTGCCTGAATTTTTCTGTTGGGTCCCTCTCATGTATTTTTTCTTCTTGTTTACCTCCTTGTCCTCCTTTTTTCTTCTCACTTCCTCCTTTGCTTCAAATTACCTTGTCTCAGAGCTTAGGTCAAAAGGAAGAGAAAGGTAAAGGGTAAGCAGGGAGAAACAAGAGGAAAAGAAGGAAAGAAGAAAAAAGAAGGGAAGAGAGAAAGGAAAATGGAAGGGGGATGAAAGAAAAGAATTGAAGAACAAGAAAGAATGAGGACAGGAAGAGAGAATGAGGTGATAGAAGAAATGGTAATGATTGGCATGATATAAGCCCTGTAATTCAAGGATTTTGAGGGGCTGGGCTGGTGGATTCCTCAAAATCAGGAGCTCCTTACCAGCCTAAGCAAAGTCATGTGCCAGGGATGGGGGCTACTGCCCTGTTTCCCTCACTCCAGGGAGGATCCTGCCCTTGACCTAACTTCAAGAATAGGAAAAAATCCACAGAACTTCTCTGTGTCCACTGTGGGGTGAGTCCTTGCTTCAAGACAAGGACCACCTTGGACGCAGACACATTGCTTAAATGTTCTTACTTCCTGTGTACTGTCAATGTACACATATGTGCATCTTGATTTAATATGGGCCTGAGGAGGCCAAAGAACACCATGCAACATGGTCTCCTCAGCTTTCCTGCTTCCTCACTACTTACAGTGTTCTTGGAGAGTGATAAGCTGTATTTTTCTTTGTAATTTTAACAAGTTCCAAATCCTATCTTCTTGTCCAACTCTAAAGTTTCCTGAAGAAATTAACCCTGTGCAGACTCTTCAAGCTCAGCCTCACAGGTGAGAAGGGAGCATTAGTGAGGCCAGCCACAAAGTACTTGAAAAATCGAGAAAGGATTTTAGAAATAGACAAGCAGCTGACTTCTTACTATAACAGAACACCATGTGAAACCAGGGATGTGAGCCTGTCTTTCTACAAAGTGTTTGAGAAGCTACTGGGAATAAATCTGTTACACTTTCATTAATTCATCAATTACTTATTTATTTTCTAGTATGTAAGAGGCCTTTTTCCTTGAGCCTTATTTTGGGTACATAAAAATTTTATGTCAACAGATGGCAACTCATGCCTGGACATCAAAATGGATAGAGAATATTTTCTCTGCTTCTTTGTCCTTCAGCTCACTCTTGCTCCCTCCCTAATTTGTAAACAGCTAAAATTTGGTACATTATTTTTACGATTGACTGTTTCATATTCCAATTATTAGTCATGTATTGAGCAGATTTGATGGGGAAGTTGAGTTTTCTCCTGCCCTGTCATTAACTGTTCCCAGATGGGCCGTATCTGAGCATTCCTCTGAGGGATGACATCCATGGGCCTTTGGGGACTGACTCAGTTGCAGGACTTCTCACTCCAGGGGGTTAGGTTGTGGAAACTGAAAGATGACTAAACACTGCTTTAAGACCCTGAAGAAATCAGAGCTGTGCTCTTAGGAATGTAGAGGGAAAGAAAAGGGGTAATCACAGTGCTGCTCTCTGATGGCTGTATGGACAATGTGCAGATTCTTCCCCTCTGTCAGCCAATAGGTATCATTTTCAGTGAGATTTTGATCCTCATATAAGGAGAATGGTTCAATTATTTAAGCAGAGGTAGCCTGAATTAACAGAAGAACTATGGGAGAAGTGAGACGTTGGCATGACTCTGACACTTTATTATTTTAAACAGTATAATTGTTCAGGGCGCAAATGGTGGTGACTTCATTCCTGAGGAATAATTATGCGTGAGAACCTGGAGAAACACAGAACCCAGGGAATATGTAGTCCCTCAGAGGGTACAGCACAGCAGACTCAGGCAAGTGTCCATACCCTTTCTGATTCAGTGAGCCCCTTCTTCACTTGCTCCTAAGCTGTTGTTTTTTATTTTGAGAGCCCTAGAGAACAGGGTGTACTTTAGGATGTGGTATATTCAAGCCTTAGTAGAAGGCAGCTCATGTATTTAATGTACCCACACTTACTGTTTGTGTGGTGGGTTTTGTGTTTGGAGGTAAACACAAGGTGATAAAGACTGAGCACCTGAGATCAAGAGGAGTGAGTAAATGGGTAATTTTGATTTCACAATTATATTAAATGTACTGTGATAACGGTGACAATGTGGTGCCATGGCAAAACAGAGAAGGCACCTCATTCATTCTTGGGAAGTCAGGAAATGGGGCATCTTAGTCAGCTGTAGTGGTTCATTGGCAAATGAGGATAGAAGGTGAGGAGTCAGAGTGCTTTGAAAAAGTCTGTGTCTCATGTGTAAAAGCCCATGGCAAAAGAATATGCCCAGTTTGTGGAATTACAGGGAGTCCATTCTAGGTACAAGTAAGTCTTAAGCACTAGACATCTGAAATGTATCCCTAAAATGTTCAGTTGTAGATAATATTTCCTTCTAACTCAACTCATTTTCTTTTAATTGTGGGGCAGAATTTAGAGATCATTTCCAGTCAACATCTCAGGGGGATGTGTGTCTGAAAATATATAAGGGAATAAACTTTGAAATCCTCATTGAAAGGCCAAGATAAAAACAAAATTAGGGTGCATGTCTTATGGTCTTTCTAGTTCCCTGTTCTGATGAGCAGACTTCCTGTTGAGCTGATATATACTATTTCTAGCAATAATAATCACTTTCATCCTGTCCTGGGGACTCTTCCATTCGTGTACTATTATTTTGTTTTAATTTTAATAATTATATTTATTCCGATTTGAATATATACTCCATTCATACACAATAAGGCATAGAAAAATATACAGTTTAAAGTAATCATCTTATTTCTCACCTCAACTATTTAGCTCCATTACAGTTGGTGACTCTGGACACTAGCATATCACGTTATTTGTATAGAGGGAGATAATAATATATGCATATATTCATTATTTCCTACATTACTGGTAGTAATCATCCACCCTCCCTGCATCAGTATTGTTCAGCCTATGACACATCTTGGAGACTTTCCCAGGTTAGCATAAATAGAGCTTCTTGTTTCATTTTAGTAACTGCAGAGTACACCTTTTTTAAAAAAAATTATTTCTGATTGATATGAGGGTACAAATGTTGAGGTTCCATTGTTTTCTTTTTTCTTTTCTTTCTTTTTTTTTTTTTTTTTTTTTGAGACAGAGTCTTATTGTGTCACCCTCAGTAGAGTGCTATGGCATCCCAGCTCACAGCAACCGCCAACTCCTGGGCGAAAGTGATTCTCTTGCCTCAGCCTCCCAAGTAGCTGGGAGTATAGGCACCCACCACAATGCCTGGCTATTTTTTTGGTTGTAGTTGTCATTGTTGTTTGGTAGGCCTGGGCTGGATTTGAACCCACCAGCTCTGGTGTCTGTGGCTGGCGCCCTAGTTACTGAGCTACAGGCATCAAGTCACATTGTTTTCATTTCTAAGGTGAAATTAAAGTTGTAGTTGAGCCCTTCAGCCAGGGGTGTACTGAACACCCTCACATTGTGCACCTTAGGTGAGATCCCCCTATCATCCTCCTATATGTAGAGTATTCCTTTGAAAGTGTTTCCTCAGATTTACCTTATCTGTAGTTGCGAAAGTGAATTAAAGGTTATTTTAATCTTTTTATACAATTTGTAAGAGGCAGAATTTTGTATCTGACAATGATGCTGACAATGATGTTACTTATGTTCTTTTCAACTCAAGTAAAGAAATATATACCCAAATACCTCCATGTGGAATTGCTAAATTGAAGGTTATGTGTGTTTGCATGTTCAATACATGATTCCAACTCTTCACACTCTCGCTAGCCAAGATGAGATGCCACCAATATTCCTGAACTGGTGCCCTGTCAGGGTCCTGTCAAGCTGTTCTTCTTTACCCACCCTAGAGGTAAACAAGAACTTCATACTTTTAGTTCATCTATCTTTTATTATCAGTAAAACGAAACATTTTCATTCTCGTATTTTTGCCTATTTAAACAATGTCACATTGCTTTCTTCTCAGTAACTTGCAATAGCTAATTATAACTGAAATCATCTCTGTGACTATCTTATAAATTGCAAGCCAAACTTATAAGTTTCTTCACCTTTAGACTTTCATTTTACTTAAATCTTTCTGTGAATAATTTCGCTATTTCTAACATATTCCCCATTTTGGTAAATTATTAATTCAATCAAAATTAAGTTTGATTTCTGTGAATCTCAGGTCCTTATATTCTTCGTTAATTGCTTATTATTATTATTAGACTGTCCTTGAATGAAACCACTATGACATATACCCTGAAAAATGAGAAACGATGTTGTCCAATTATAACAGAGAAACTTTATTTTATAATTTCCTTGTGAGGAATACTCAGCCTATTCATTTAGTAAATGGGGACAAAATTTTCATCCCTAAACCAACTAGCTTAGCAGGTAAAGGTAGGGCTGCAATAAAGACGTCGGCCGCTGTATCGAGGATCCTCGAAAACACTGAGGGTTTTTCCTTCTCAGCTCTTTCCATCTCTTCTTTTAGTTGGTTTATCTCTTTCTTTAACTCCTCAGCTTGCTTCTTAGCTCCTTCATTAAGCATTTTTTCTTGGAGCTGTAAAGGAGGAATAATCCACTTTTGAGAATCCCCAATTTGTTAAGAGTCAGAGTTTTGTATCTGACATTTTATTACTTAAGCATGTGTCTATTTTGCTGACAACTTACGACTCTTTGATGAGTATGTCCAAAATTTCCAGGTGATCGGACATGAGCAGGGGGAGCGTCTATGGCTTGTAGCTTTGTGACATTCCCTTACTGGAGGGAGGAGAGGAGTTTTCCTCCCATACAAGGAATGTGCTTTGAGAGGGATGCAGCTTTCATTCTAACTAATGCTCAGTTACGCTGAGGGAGCAGGGCCAGGCTCCTCTCACAAATACT
>CAUYPK010124945.1:0-48415 GCA_963574355.1 Loris lydekkerianus | reverse complement strand
GAAAAGAAATAGCTGGCTGAAGATGTTAACAGATGGAAAAACATACCATGCTCATGGCTGGGAAGAATCAACATTGTTAAAATGTCCATACTACCCACAGAAATATATAATTTTAATGCAATCTCTATTAAAGCTCTATGACTGTAGACAGAAAAATAATACTTTGTTTTATATGGAATAAAAAAAAAAAACTCAAATAGCCAAAGCATTATCAGAAATAAAAACAAAGCAGGAGGAATCACTCTACCAGACCTCAGACTATACTACAAATCAATAGTGATCAAAACAGCATGGTACTGGCACAAAAACAGAGAGGTAGATGTATGGAACAGAATAGAGAACCAAGAGATGAATTCAGCCACTTACCGTTATTTGATCTTTGACAAGCCAATTAAAAACATTCATTGGGGAGAAGATTCCCTATTTAACAAATGGTGCTTGGTGAACTGGCTGGTGACCTGTAGAAGACTGAAACTGGACCCACACCTTTTATCATTAACTAATATAGACTCTCACTGGATAAAAGATTTAAACTTAAGACATGAAACTATAAAAATATTAGAAGAAAGTGCAGGGAAAACTCTTGAAGAAATCTGCCTGGGTGAATATTTTGTGAAGAGGACCCCCAGGGCAATGGAAGCAGCATCAAAAATATACTGCTTGAACTTGAAACTAAAAAGCTTCTGGACAGCCAGAAACACAGTAAGTAGAGCAAGCAAACAGCCGTCAGAATGGGAGAAGATATTTGCAGGTTATGTCTCCTACAAAGGTCTAATAACCAGAATCCACAGAGTACTCAAATGTATTAGCAAGAAAAGAACAAGTGATCCCTTCTTAGGGTGGGCAAGGGACCTGAAGAGAAACTTCTCTGAAGAAGACAGGTGCACGGCTACAGACATATGAAAATATGCTCAGCATCCTTAATCATCAGAGAAATGCAAATCAAAATTGCTTTGAGATATCATCTAACTCCAGTAAGATTAGCCCATATCACGAAATCCCAAAACCAGAGATGTTCACGTGGATGTGGAGAAAAGAGAACACTTCTACACTGCTGGTGGGAATGCAAACTAATATGTTCCTTTTAGAAAGATGCTTTGAGAACATGTGAGAGCTAAAAATAGACCTGCCATTTGACCCTACAATTTCTCTACTAGGTATACATCCAGAAGAACAAAAAACACATTATAACAAAGATATTTGTACCAGAATGTTTATTGTAGCCCAGTTCATAATCGCTAAGTCATGGAAGAAGCCCAATTGCCCCTTGACCCATGAATGGATTAATAAATTGTATTATATGGACACCATGGAATATATTGCAGCCTTAAAGAAAGATGGATACTTTACCTCTTTCATGTTTACATGGATTGAGCTGGAACATATTCTTCTTAGCAAAGTATCACAAGAATGGAAGAATAAATATCCAATGTACTAAGTCCTAATATGAAAACAATTTATAACTTTTATATGAAAGCTATAACCCAATTATAGCCAAGAATATGGAAAAAGGGGAAAAGGAGGGGAGGGGAGGGGAAAAGATGAGTGGAGGGAGAGTAATTGGTGGGACCACACCTACAGTGCATATTACAAGAGTACATGTGAAACTTACTAAATGTAGAATATAAATGTCTTAACATAATAACTAAGAAAATGCCATGAAGGCTATATTAACTAGTTTGATGAAAATATTTCCAATTCTATATAAAACCAGCACATTGTACCCCATGGTAACTGCATTATTGCAGTTAATAACTGCATTATTGTACACAGCTATGATTTAAAAAAAAAAAAAAAAAAAAGAGTTAAATATGTTGTTCTCCCCCCTCCCCCTTTTTTTTTCCACTTAAAATATTGTGAGATTAAGGCCAGGCACAGTGGCTTGTGCCTATAATCCAAGCACTCCAGGAGGCCAAGGCAGGTGAATTGCCTGATGTCACTGGTTCAAGACCAGCCTAAGCAAGAGCAAGACTCTGTCTCTAAAAAAAAAGAAAAAGAACAACCATAGCCTGGTGTTGTGGCGGGCACCTGCAGTCCCAGTTACTTGGGGAGGCTGAGGTAAGAGGATAGCTTAAGCCCAGGAGTTTGAGGTTGCTGTGAGCTGTGATATCATGGCACTCTACCAAGGGCAACAAAGTGAGACTCTGTCTCAAAAAAAAAAAAAAAAAAAAACTTCAGATTAATCCATATCAGGACATAGAGTGTTTCCTCATTACTTATTGCACCATATATAACAACTACTTATTCAGCCTATAACCTTTTGATGTATATTTGCATAAATTCCAATTTTATTCAAGTTCAAATAATATTGTAACAAATAATCAAACAAATATAACAAAGCTAGTGTGAATATTCTCTGATATCATTACTCACCACTAGACCAAATGCTTTAAAGAAATAGCCATCTATATTTATAAAGAACTGTGACATTGACTTAAAGCACTAGAATTTATTACTGAACAGTTTATAGCCTTGAATATATAAAGTTGTGGATTTCTGGAAATTTGAAGCAAATAGAGAATATTTAAACTCTATAAGAAATCATCAGTATCTTCCAAATGACTAACAAAGATTTATTATCATAGCCACAGCTAATAATCTTCTACACGTCAATAAGTGACATTACATGTTTTATTACATTTATAGCAGTTGTCGAGAAGAAAAGTTTAACATGTTTATACCTAATTAGAAACTTAATCCAGAAAATACTAGTCATAACGCTAAGGAAGATAAAGTACTTAAAACAACAGGGTTTGCATTTAGACCCTCTTTAGTGTGAAGCCCACTGCTGTCACTTACTAATACGACCAATTTGTTTACAACTCTTCCTGACTCACCTCCCCTGGCTTGTGCCCATGTGGACAGAGAATATTTCCCTGATTGATTGTTGGCTTTGGGCTTGACCTATGACTTGCGGTGACCCTGGAATGTAAGTGGAAGTGACAGTCTTCCAGGTCCCATAGGTCATTCTCCTCTCCCCTGGAACTTCTTTCTTTCTCCATGAAAGCAGTGTGCCTCCAACCATGGATGCTTCTTCAGTCTTTATTCCAGAAAAAAAAAAAAAAAAGACACTCAGAGAACACTTGAATCCAACCAGCAACCAGGAACCAAACTCCACCAAACCCAGACAAGCACAACGTGCCAGAGAAGCCGGGCCAAACCAGTTCCTACAAAGTTTATCCACAGATTTACAATCCAGAAGTAATGTGGTAAGCCTCTAAAATGTTCCGGTTGTTTTTGCTGAAATTTGCAGGTTGTTTCGGTGCCCTCCTCACACTGAACCCTTGGGAGAAATTCCTTTCTGGTCTGGCAGGAGTATATGTGCAGTTGTCTTGAACTACAAAAACTGTGTAACTTTAGAAAAGATCCTCAAACTCTCTAGGCTACCATTTTCTTATCCATAAAATGAAAGTAATAAGGGCAACAGAAAGTTGCGTGTAGAGTTGTTAAGACTAAAGGCAGTCATGCAGGTAGAGTGCTCAACACGGCATCTTGTAAGTAGTAAACGGTCAACAAATGACAAAGCAGTGATCACCAGTAACAATCCCTGCTAGGACTGTAAGCTCCATGAAGAAGGACTTTGTCCTGTTGGCTCTGTGGAGTTCCTTCCACCCACAAAGTGGTGCTTACTAAATACTTCAAATGAATAAATGCATGGATTAGTCAAGTGCCCTTGTTCCGTTTCAAAGAAACACTCTGTTCTCAAATGTACTGACATAATTTCATTCAAGGATTAATTTAGATCAAAACTTGTATAAAAAAAAAAAATGGGAAGCAAATGGTGGATGCTCTAAGAACGGCATTAATGAAACTGCCTATGAGCTGCCTGGCATGTTGGAATAGCACATTCTGTAGCCTTAGACCTTGTGCTGAACCAGAGCTTGCCATTCATCACCCCAGACACTTAGGTTAATTCCTGGAACTTGGAGTTGCCATCTTTCAAAACAACGATACTATGCACCTTAGAGAGTTATTAAACATATCAAAGGGAAATAACATACACAAGTTTCCAGGTACCTGTAAAGGTTATAAAATATCTTAGATATCCTTTTTTTGAAAAACACTTGTGACAGAGAAAGTAACTGGAATCTATTGGAAGACAACAATCTAGATTTTACATTGTTTTATTTTAAATCCTAATTCTCAAGAATTTATGCCAGATATACTATTTTAGCATCGTCCTAATCTTTTCACGTGACATGTTCTTCTTTAAAATTCACTTTAGTTTTGTACCTAATGTACTTAAGTTAAAACTGCACTTTTAATTATAGGGAGGTTTTAAGGAAAATTGTAATTGGAAGGAAATGATTTCATTTAGTCCCCAGATGTGCAAAATTTTTCAGAGAACAAACTAAGGCCAAATATTTTTACACTTTTTTTTTTTCTACCAATGTAGAGCTCTTGTATGAGCTCTTCTTTGAAATGTAGTCTTCTTTGAAAACTACATTAATTGCTTTTTCTAAATTTGTTTCTTTGAGTTGCTGTTGGCCTATGCTGAGCAGCCCTGTAAGAAACAGACCTGTGAGACTCAGAACTGAGCTTGTTGAAAGAAAATTATTGAGACATTTCTCAAGTATATTACAGGGTGCCCCTCCTCATACCGAACCCTTGGGAGAAATTCCTTTCTGGTCTGGCAGAAGTATATGTGCAGTTGCCTTGAACTACAAAAACTAGAAATTGGATAACTGACCAGGTTTTCCTTATTACTTTGATGCTAGACAACTAAAGCCCAATTGGTGGCCTACCCAAATAAAGCAATTATGTCACCAACACTCAATAGTAAATGCAAAAGACTCTCCATTTTATTAGCCTAGGGCTTTGGTCATTGTTTTCTTTTATAGTTTTCTTTTTCGAAATGATAGCAGAATGAAATTAATAGGATACAAATATAGACAAAGAATAGATAAATAGTGCTGTCATTAATCAAAACATGTGATACCACAATTATTGGATTTGATTGATAAATGCAAGTATTAGCTAAAACCCTATAAAAATAAGAATTTATCTTTTGTCATAATCTCAAAGGCAGAGGTCTTTACAGTTATCATATAAACAGAATGGTTCTATTCAAGTAATAAACTACAAAGAACTTATAATCTTTTAAGAGAAGATTTATCTGAGAAATCTCCTTGTAAAATCCAGTCTCAGTAAGTTCTTATTTGTCATACTAAATATAGCTTTGCTTATCAAATATAATAGAACATCATACTGTATATGCTATTGTATTTAACTTCCCACAGAAAGTCTTTGAGTCATAGCATTGACCAGTAAGAGAGAATAACTATTCTGAATTAGTTTTATTGTCACAGAATAAATGTGGAATTAATAAATATGGAACTTTCTAATTATTGTCTTGTTTTTCCTCTTTCGTATTAAAAGTTTAAGTGATCAAAGCAATACACCTTGGATAGGTCATAAATAGCAAAAAAAAATTGAGTTATTTTTCCAAGGAAAATCATCTACGTTAAAATTTCCTGAAGGAATCCTGATAGTAATTTATTTCAGTCCCATGTTCAGCCAAAAATGAGGTTGTAAACTCAAAAATGAGTGAGATTTATGAATAGTTCAATTGTGCTTGTAAATAATCCCAGATTACTAATTTTCTAGGAGCTCCAAGTTGACAGAATTATAGCCCTCTCCTCCTAGTGTCTAACTTTGATGTTCTCATTTATTTATTTTCTTTCTTCTTGATGTTATTATTGATCGGCCAGGTGTTTTGAAGCTATTACTAACTTTAGATTTACAGTTATAGCAGATGTTTGAAAATAAAAAGATTCGACAACTCTATAAGGGTTGTCCTACAGTTCTACTGTCAAACTGAAGGCATTCTACCAACAATGTCTGCCTCTGGTTATGTATCATCTATCTAAGAGTAGCTACACCCAATGTGAATCCATCATTAACAACTTCTGCCATTTACTTTAAAAATGAAGGTCAATCTCAAGTGTCTTTCAAGACTGATTTCTCACCTCTCCCTGTGAGCCTGCTGCCCACCAGTTAACTGAATAACACTACTTTCCGACCGTGCATCACAATTCCATCTTTAGATGCCTTTCTTCATTCAGCCAGTATGTATTTACCAAATTTATTTAATTTATTAAATAAATAATATCATTAGCTAAATAAATATTTAGTTCAGTGAAGAGTAAGATGCTCACACCTCTTTTTCTTATCTTAGTGAAACTTTCAAGCAAGAAAGTAGATAATATCAACATAATGTGATTTGCTTTTCCTCTCTTCCAAAATGCCTTCCCTTGCCCCCCTTGTTCCATATTTCAACAGCTAAGATAAGCATTTCTCAAAATTAACATCACATGAAACTTACCACATACAGCTTTGGTGTATATAATTCCTTCTGTTACTGCTAATTTGTGGAACCGTTAAATTATTGTCCAAAGGCATTTTGCATCCTCAGCAGTGCTTCAGCATGCAGTTTTGCACTCTGTAATAGTTCAAATATTTGTGTGACATTTTTAAAAACGGTGTAATAAGGAAGCGCAGGTTTCAACAATCTTTCCCTTAGAAATATTAGTATGTTTACATTTTAAGGCAACTGCAATTCTATTTTAGGGAAAAGCATCACAATTTACAAACTTAAAGTCAAGGTTTCAAATATCTTTGCAGGTAAATTACCAATTCACCCGTCACATAGAATTTGTACTAGCTGATCATTTTTAACTTGGTTTTACCCTTCTCCCAGGAAAAGTGCTTACTGTCATCTATATGGTTTGGTGCTGCGTTATTCTCCATTTACAGCATTTGTGCTGTGCTGACTTCTGCGGTATCTTGTGTCTTCAAATACTTTGTCTCTTCCAGAGTCTAGTACAAGTCACTGCTTAAGAATACTTGTTGGGCTTCAATTCTTCTTCAGTCAATCTCCATGAGGAAGTTGAACCTTCTGGTTCATGTCCTGAATAATCACTTTAGTTTTAAGAAATCGATGCCAACTCTGCTTGCCTCACCAAGAAGTGTTTTCCCGGGCATCTGCTCCTAGGTGCTGCTACAGAATTTCTTTACTCCACATTCTTGATGAAGAGAATAACCTTGAATTATCAATAACTCAAGAGTAAAAAAAATGTTATTCATAGAAGATTTTCTGAAAAATGAAATCATCTAATCTTGACCTTTATCCTTGAGCAAACCTAATGAAGAATTCCTTTATTTGAACTATATTTTATCACTGGCCCTATTTAATGATATAAAAATAGTCTTGTAAAAATTTCATTTTAACGTACTTTATGGATACCCTCGAAGTTTGACACGGTTCTACTGTCTGTCTTTTATGAGGACAGACGGCAGCAATATCCCATCTGTCAGTAAATCTGTGTTTCTTCTAAGCAGCAACTTTTCTTTTATCTTATAATGATAGTGGTCAAAGGTGGGTGCTTTGAAGGCAGAAACAAAAAAGCCTGGTCCAAATTTTGTGGCTACCACTGATACGCTCATGACTTTGTTTTCTCTTTTAGAAATGGGAGGAAAAGTAGTTCCTACCTCATAGGTTTATGAAACAAGTGAGAGCAAGCGCACAAAGTGTCTAAAAAAAAATCCCTGACACAGGGTGGGCACTGCATGTTAGCTGTGATTCTTACGGCAACAATATGTTCTGCAACTGAATTGTTTTTTTATTTTCTGGCTTCTAAAAAGGATAAAGCCAGGCCAAGCACGGTGGCTCACACCTGTAATCCCAGCACTTTGGGAGGCCAAGGCGGGTGGATTGCCTGAGGTCAGGAGTTCCAGACCAGCGTGAACCAGAGAGAGACCTCATCTCTAAATGTGTTCTGGTGGGCCCCTGTAGTCCCAGCTACTCGGGAGAGGCTGACACAAGAGAATTGCTTGAGCCCAAGAATTTGAGGTTGATGTGAGCTATGATGCCATAGCCCTCTATCCAGGGTGACAAAATAAGACTCTGTCTCAAAAAAAAAAAAAAAAAAAAAGAAAGAAAGAAAAGAAAAGAAAAGAAAAGAAAAGAAAAGAAAAGAAAAGAAAAGAAAAGAAAAGAAAAGAAAAGAAAAGAAAAGAATAAAGCCAATGTGTTGCCTTTATGGCACATTTTAAATGGACACAAAATCTTCTACTTATTTTTCTGCTTTTATTCTCCCTTAGCCTATAGTGCTTTATTTGATTTTATTCTCTGTTGTAGTGCATATAAAAGCATAAAACTGTATGTTGTACAGATTTTTGTGAAATTAAATATATAAAAATGTGTACCTACATATTTTCTGAATTCTTTGGAATTAAATAGTGATCCAAAGAAAGAGGAAGAGAGTTTCTGGAAATGTTCACTTTGTGATAATTAATAAAACTCATATTTTTGTGAATTTTTCTGTATTATTATTATTGGCTCATACTAAATATTTGAAAGGTTAACTTATTTGCATTGAGTCTTTTTCAAACCTGATAAAAGACTATACATTTTCTTATTTTATGTTCAGGTCAGTTGCCTCATTTTTCTTCAAACCAGCTATAAAGGCCAGTTTTATAGTTTAAAATCTATTCAGTTGCAAAAAACAGAGAACAGACCCAAACTGACTTAATAAAAAAATGTACATTTTATGTTCACATAACTTGAGAACCCAGAATTACTTTGTACGTCCAATGTGGTTTTGATCAGAGCTGCTGCAGTTCTCCTCTGTGATCCAAGCCCATCCTCCGCCCGGCTTTCTTCAAGGCCCCAAATGACTTCCAGCACCTACCAGGGCCAGATGCTGCCTCAGACTGCTTCTCCATGCTACGCAAAAGAGCAACCTTCCTGAGTTTCTCTCTGATTGGAACTACTTAGATGATGTGACCCCTGAATCAATCACAGTGTCAAAGGAGAAACTTTTATGTTAATTGAATCAAACCAAGCAATGCCATCTCAGAAGCTGAGCACAGCAGCAACCCCACTCAAAGGGCATGGGAGGTTTTTGAGGGCTGTGGTGAAATATACTTGGGGTAGCACTCACTACCTTTTTTTACATCTTGAGCTTGTGGCTATAAAAACATTTATAGTAATAGACAATCATTCATAGCTATTAGAATCCAGGGTAAACAACCTGATTATTTCATTGATTACTTATTCCTTTATTCAACATATTTTTGATAAAACCTCTGGACATGTAGAGAGCCAATATTATCTAAGTCTTTGGGACACAAAGAGCCCAATCACTGGCTACGGTTGGGTGGTGGTGGTGGTGGTGAAGGTTTGAGAAAAATAACCAGAGCAGACATCATTGTTTGCTTAGAGTTAGAAAAATGTTTCTAGAACTCTTCCTGAGAGAAGCCTCAGAGCAATTTTATATTCCTTTAAAATTTTGCCTTTTAATCTGCCCTGATTCATGGAGCTTATAATTCAAGTATAGCTGTGATGATTTTACTCTGAACTAATTCTCAACCTATCTTACGTGTTTTCTGTGGTTCCTAAGAAAAAGATTCTAAAGTATATTATAAATCCACCAATCCCTAATAGCATTATATAGTTATAAAACAAATGGCTATGTATTAGATGATGGGGGCATTTCAACAAATAATCATTTGTACTTTCATACATTAGCTTCTGGAAAAAATAAAATATAATATCAGTTAAAATACATATTTGCCTTAAAGGAAGATTGCAATTTATTTCTTAGCCTTTTCACATTTACCTATACGTAATAAAATAACAAGGAAAAAACTACTGTTTGATTAATCAGGGCTTCTAACATGTCTGCATTAACTTTTCTAAACAAATATTTTTTCTAAACCTTCAGGGTTAGTGTTTCATGGACTTTAATAATGAGTAATTTTCTTGATATTATTTGAGACTTATGTCAATTAATAAAAGAAAATAGAATTGTCATTCTCTCTTTAGTACCTAAAAAGAAGGAAATAAACTTAAGTATTCATATTAAGTTGGTAATTTTTAAGATTTTCTTTCCCTTTAAATTAATGAAGTGTTTGTGTGCAAGAATGTGTTATTTCCATATGTTACTACAACACATGAGAGCATTTTCTAGGTGATCTGTTTCTCTAACTACTAATGAACATAATCAGCTTGGATGAGCACTATCATAGTTTTTGTTAATTTGCAGTCCACGTGCTCAATTTTGATGTTCCAGATCTAAATGTGCTGACAATTATATGCATGATATCAGTATCTCTACTTAACACTTTTACTAATAATTTTCATCTTCTCATTCCATTCTTGGAATAAATGCACTTACTCCGGGATTCTGTTTGTTTTACACCACTGATTAAATGGCACAGACGGGCATTTATATTCATTTATCTTTTTACAATAGCTAATTTATCATGTAGTGGCAGCATATTGTAGAATATTCTGATTAATGACCTGCTATTTTAACAGAATTTCATAATACAGAAAGAGCTTTCTTGGACAGTAATAATGTTAATCCTTTTTTTCTATTGACTTCATTGCATCATTGCTTTATATATGTAAGTAGATAATTATGACAGTGGGAATAGGTGGCTAAGAGGAGGCTTTATTTGATTTTAGTCCATTTTGTACAATGTTCATAGCACTAGTTTTAGCCAAAGAACAAAGTATGTTATCCACCTGTGCTAATGCTACCAAATATGATATCATTTCAACTTCCACTGAATTTCTATTAGTTGAAATTTCCTTCCAAAACAATTTGGGATTTTGAAACATGGAATATACAAAAGATATACTGTTATATTTGATCAAAAAAAATTATTTCTTGTTTTTTGAGACAGAGTCTCACTTTGTCATAGGTTACAGCAACCTGAAACTATTGGGCTCAAGTGATCCTCTTGACTCAGCCTTCCAAGTAGCTGGGACTATAGGTGCCCGTGACAATGCCCAGTTATTTTTAGAGACAGGAGTCTCACTTTCACTCAGGCTGGTTTTGAACTTGCGAGCTCAGGTGATCCACCCACCTTGGCCTCAGAGAGTGCTAGGTTTACAGACATAAGCCACCACGCCCGGCCTGATCAAAAAAATTTAAACATTATACTGATCTCATCCTCAAAGGTTTCCTTTTTTTTCTCTCTCTCTCTCTTTAATTAATTAGGATAGTTTTTTAATTTTTTTTTTTCATTCTACTTCTCTTAACAATTTCTTTTTTGGCTTATACTTTTTTTCTCTAGCTCATGAAATGTTCTGATTTTATAAAACATTAATCTTATATTTAAATAATTATTTTTATAGGAGTGAACAATGTAATACTTCTAAGGATCACTTTCATTAGGAATTTAAACATCTAGGCACAAGCACATCAGCTCATACAATTTATTGATGTATTTATAATGTAAAACCAAACAAAATTTTGTTCTATTTTTCTGATTCTCAATTTTACAAAGAGCCATTCTCTGATTGTACTTAATCTTTTTCTGATTTATATCTAATTTAAAATTATTTTCTAATTAAAAGAAAAAAAATTCATGTTAGGCTCTGCACAGAGACACTTCTGCTCAGTCTCAGCAAATTTTTATTTACACAAGGGATCCTTGACATAGTCACTAACATTTACAAGTGGGTGCCAGTTTTATCCTCAATTTTATTTATTTTTGATATATGTAGCTCCAATGTACCTGGCAATAGAAAAGCTAAACCTGAAAATCACTTCTACTCTAATTTCCAAACTACAGCTGGTGAAAACATTGTGTGTGGAGGATTGCTGGCAGGATATTCTTTGCATAACACTTTAAAATCTCACCCAGGATGAAGCCCCACGTGGGAGCGTTGTACCTGGTTGATCTTAGTAAGCACTCCCAGCACAGTGGAATCACTGTCATTCTATGAGCGTTAAAATCATTGGTCAACACTTACAGCAACCTCCTAAGAAACGCCTTCCTGGAACTCTGTTTCTCCTTTTAGAACACGGCTGGAAATGTTGTTCATTACATTTCACAGTCTTCTGTTATCCATGGGAGAAATTACTTTCTGTCATATTATCAGCCATGATTACTTCCACAGAAACTACTATAAAGGTAAATTGTTTTTCTTAAATGAAAGGTCACCTACTAGGTGCTGTATACTGGTCTGGTGCTAGAGATGCAATAGTAAACAGAATAGTGAAAAACGCCCCTGTTATCAATGAATTTTCATCCCTGTGAGACATTTATGTCTGAATTTCTTTCAGAAAAACAGAACTGATAGGAGATACATATTTACACACACACGCAATTATACAGAACCAATAGGAGATACACACACCAAAAAAAGTTATATAATCTATGCTTATGTGATATGATATATATATATGTAAATATGTGGGTGTAGATAGTATAAAATATATATATATATATGTATTTAATATTTGCTCACTGAATTATGGAGGCTGGCAAGTTCCAAGATCTGCAGGGTGAATGGACAATTTGGAGACCCAGGAGAGCCAACAGGGGTGTCCAAGATTTTTTCTCTTCCACCACACGTTAGAAGATTCAGAGTTGTTTTGGGCTACACATTAAATACACACACACTAACAAAAGCTTGATGAGAAAATAGGAAATGTCTGTGCACATTTTTTGTAATATATGACACCACAGATAAGGAAAACAGGCCTCAAATAATCAGCGTTCCACCAGTGGACCACAGGTTGAACACCCCTGGCTATGGTTTAGCTCTAGTCTGAGTTTAAAGGCCTCACAACCAGGGAATCTAATGATATTGTTCCAGCAGGATTGAGACCCAGGAAGAGCCCATGTTTCAGTTTAATATCAAAGGCAGGAAAAAAGATGATGGTCCAGTTTGAAGGCTATTAGGAGAAAAAAAAAAAAAAATACTTTCTTCCCCAGGGGAGAGTCCACCTTTTTGTCCTATTCAGGCCTTCACTTGATTGGGTGTGACTTGTCCACATTACAGAGGGCAGTCTTCACACAGTCTACCAATGTCAATGCTAACCTCACCCCAAAGTACCCTGATAGAGATGCCCGATGAAATTGACACCTAAAATTAACCACTGTAATACCCATGGCTCAAAATTTATAGCTTCCTTTTAGACCACTCCCTGGATCTCAGGCTCACATATCATCTGCTTACAAAGCATACTTCGTGGACATTAATAAGCATCTAAAACTTAAGTCAAAAGAAAACACTGGACTCCAAACTCTTAACTTCCACTAAAAGACTTTCTCTGAACATGGCACCATCACTTGCCCAGTGGCTCAGTCCAAAAACTTTGGAATTATTCCTGATGCATCTCTTGAACAAGCCCTTATTAAATGTAATTGTTACTATCACGGCAATGTCCACCTTTCTTCAATGTTGCTTCCTCCCTTGCCTTCTTCATTGACAACAGAGAAAACTGACTAAAATAAGCAAATTTGATCATGTCAATTCCACCCCCTCATCAAGTAAAAGTTTTTTCATAGCTCCCCATAGCATATAAAGTCTTTTATTCTTCATGAAAGGACCTTTCATGAAGCCTGTCTGTCTCATCTGATCTGTCATCATAATGAACTCAAGCTATTTGAATCAGCCTTCCAGCTGCTCTAGAATCGTCGACTTTCTCTGAATGATCAGTCCTTATGCTTTCACGCCTTTACGTCTGAATTTCCCTCTTCCCATTACAGCTTCCCCTTCTCTGACCTTTTCTACTTCATGCATTTTTGTCCTTCAGAACCCACTCAAGTGCCACTTCTTTCCAGAATCCTTCTTTGCCCTCCTGAGACTGGTAGTGCCCAGTGACCACTTCCGTTACTTACTTAGTATGCCCTGTGATAACTTCATGTTTGTTTTTCATTTCCACCCTATATTATAGATTTATTGTGAGCAGAAATCACTTGACTGAATTTCACATACAATTAACCAAGGAGAAAGCCTCATACATATTAGGAACCCAAATGTTCTAGAAGGAAGGAAGGACAGGGGAGAGGAGAGAATTGACTATATAAAGTTCATGGGTTGTTAAACATCTTGAGTTGCAATCCTATGTTACATTATTTCCTAGGGTGTACAACAGAAAAGATCCAAAAGAATAAATTATGATACAAAGAGAGGAAAAGCAATTCTCTTCCTCCAGGCTGTATGAGTCCCTATAAAAGATTACCTCAGACCAGCACACATAATTCTCCTACACAATGAGAGCAGCATGATCATTTCATGAGCAGTGCTAATAACTTCCCGTTCTAATGGGGCAAAACCTATGGTATATGAACATTCCAGAAAGAAGGCACTTAAGGGAATTAATTCAGGGATAGCTGTGGGTCTGTTTTATGCCAGAGCTGTTTCCCTACCAACCATCAGTCCAAAGGGGTCCATGGCACTATCTGGGAAACAACAATCAATATCCTAGGATTTGCCTTATTCCCCATAATATAGAAAATTCTTTATTATTATATAACAGGAAACAAATCTTGATACATTGATTTGAAATTTTGCATAATTTTCCAAAATGATTAAAAGTAATTTTCCAGAAAAAAAAAATGTTTCTACTTGAAAATATCTTGTGCTAGTCAAAGGTCCCATTTGTATTCTACTTCTCCAATTATTTCTAATTATATTTACTCTTTTGTGAGTACCAGCCTTAAAGATATAATTTAAAAAACATGATTGCCTTCTTATCCTAGGGTATTAGATAACTATTGCTATAAAACATTACTCCAAACTTACAGCTTAAAACAATAGGCCTTTATTATCTTGCAGTTTCTATGTCATAGAAAATTAGTAGTGGCTTAGCTGTAGCACTCTGGCTCTGTCGCTAGTGAGATTGCGAGGTGACATGTTAGCGTGGACGGCAGTGATCTGAAAGCTTGACTGGGGCTCCAAGGTCCACTACCAAGCTGGCTCACTCCCATGCGTCTGTTAGGAGGCCTGTTTCTTGCCATATGAACCTCTCCTGGGGTCTGCTTGAACGGCCCTTGTGTCACTCCGTGAGAGGAAATAACACAAAGGGAGCAGGGAGGAAGCGCAGTGCCTTTTATGACACATTACAGCAGATGACCGACAGTCATTTCTGCTGCACCATATTCATTAAAGCAAGTCACTTAATACAATTGACTTGCCAAAGGAGCTGAATAAAACTCCACCTTTTGAAAAGAGAAACATCAAAGAATTTTTTGACGTATTTTACCCCTACATATAGGCATTATAAAAGAACATTTTTTTACTTAACAAAAATACAGAATATTTCAGCTTTAGTAAGCTTGCTTTTGCAATGACACCATCAAGTAATAACATGCATTTATAGGAACTCTTAGACTCTAAAATGAGTTATTGAATAAATTTTGTGGTAAGTCTGTATCTGTCTCCATCTGCACTGAATGGGAGGAGAAGAAAATGCAGCTGTGTCCTTTCTATCCTCAGACGAGAAAAAGACGATCAGATCTTTTCAATCG
This sequence comes from Loris lydekkerianus, assembly GCA_963574355.1. Taxonomy (NCBI): domain Eukaryota; kingdom Metazoa; phylum Chordata; class Mammalia; order Primates; family Lorisidae; genus Loris; species Loris lydekkerianus. The sequence goes on along the minus strand of CAUYPK010124945.1, from coordinate 33,136 downwards.
CTATGCCCCCTTTGCCTTCCTATAGTTTAAAATATCTAAATTAGGAGACCAATCATTTGATAGTGGACTATACAACAAACAAAAAGTATCTTAAACAGTATTCTCTTCCCTTTAGTGCTCCTGTTTGGGGGAATGGAGTGGGGAGAGGAGCATATTTATGGAGCAATTTGTTTTTTTATTAAATCATAGCTGTGTACATTAATGCAATCATGGGGTACCATACACTGCTGTTATATACAATTTGAAATATTTTCATCACACTGGTTAGCATAGCCTTTCTGACTTCTTCTTAGTTATTGTGTTAAAACATTTATAATCTACATTCAGTAAGTTTCACATGTACCCTCGTATGGTACAAATTTTTAAATGCCATTTCCTCCTTCCACTTTGCCTTTCCCCAGCCCCTTTCCACTGTTACTCCTTTTCCTCTTCTCCTCTATTTTATTAGGAACCAAGATTTCAGCTGACATACTCAACAGAGGGAGCGAGACCTAGCATGTCGAAGGCTGAGCTTTTGGCTGCTCTGAGCCTCCTTAATTTATTTTTTGGATATGCAAATTTAGCAACAGGCTTGTTGGGTGCCCATTTACCATCGCCCCAGAACATTATTTTCTGTTTGTCAAATTCAGTCTACTGATTGTTCAATTTCGGTTAATAAAACATTTTTTATATTTTTTAAATATACTTCTAATATTTTTACCTCCTCCATTTCATCTTTCTATGTACATCACATGCACTGCACATTTCTTTTAATAGCAGAACAAAAGTACTGAGCTCCTGGTTGGCTTGTAAAGAAAAGGGATTTGCATAGAAAGCGTCTACTAGGAGCAATATTTTTGGCAGTTTCGAATAAGCAATAATATGTGATGATTTTCATATTGTTCTTTAATATCTGAGAAGTATAAAAACCATTACTCGAGTCATTAAAGTTAGAATGAACAGTGGGGAATTCACTCTATGAAGAAAATATTTCCGTTGGCAGAATGCCGTTGGCAGAATGCTGAAACTGTTGATCTCATAATTATGTAACTCCTAATTTCTGTTTAGCTAAACTTTATTTAAATTAATACGGCTTATGCCTATTGCCTTGGAATACCAACCTCTAAAGACATTTGGCAGCTACACAATGTAATCTAACAGAGCACTTACTGATTTTCTATGTCTTCTAATTCTGCTTTCAGTCCAGGATATGCTGACATAACCTCCTATAATTCCAAATCTGCTTTACACAGGAACAGCAGGATAAGCAGCAATTTCTACAAACTGCTTTCTAAATGGTAAGAAATGTGGTGTTTCAACATGAAGCGCCAGAAAGAACAATGGCACCAAGTTTGCTTTCTCCTCTCGTGTGTCTTATGACTCACACGAGATCACGACTCTAGTCAGAATACTTACACATCCCCTGCGTAGGTTACATGTATTGTCAATAACAATATTCCTGACCTGCGAACACAAGATCCCCTGCCTTGTGTCCTCCCATGTGTCTCACTGTTGGGGAGACAATTGGTGAGCATACTAACGTATAAAATTGTTGTTATGCAAAGCTGTCTGTATTGGTATACAAGCTGTAAAATAGTTTTCAAATAGTGTTTTCACTCTGAAAAGCCAGAGTACAACTTGCTAATGAAATAGAACTTGCTGACACAACCTCACAGAGTGAAAGTCTAAATGAGAAGGGGTGGGAGTGGGGATTCTGTCAGCTAGACAGAAAAATCTTTGAAAGGCAGTTAGAAGTGAACAGTAAAAACTATGGTCATGATCCTCCGGACATGAGTGTACTGCTGATCTGTAACCAGGAGATCTGGGCCTTTTCTGGGAATGGTTTTCATACTATGGGCACCAACGTAGAGGCAGACTTAAACCATATAGTGCTTTACGGACCAGGAAACACTTCACCTATTTATCTCATTTTACCACACGACAACCCCAGGAGATAAGAAAAGTCAGCATCATTCCAACACATAGTAATAAGAAAATGGAACTCAAATTATTCAAGATGAAATAATTAGCAAGGGGCAGCAGAATCAGTGTTGGACCCAGCCTACCTCATCCAAACCGTGTTATTAATAATTTCACTGCACCACACTCGTTCTGATTTTGAGAGTTTAGCTATTTGGTTGACCTAATTTGGAAGTTAGTAGAAAATGCATACCTCAGAATCTCTTCTGTTTATATGTGGGGAAATAACTCTTTAAGGAAAGACCTCAAGTGGTCTTAAGGCATTTCAAGATAGGAGATACAAACTGAATCAAAGTCCCCAGCTCAAAAGTAAGGCCTCCACAGAGAACCACATCATCTATGGACTATTCTTACTAAATTATGAATCTAATCACAATTTGAAGCTGGAACATTCTTCAAAACAGCTGACCTGAGTCCCTCAAAACTGTCAGTGTTATAAAGATAACAAAAAAGGTGATTATTCTGAATTAATGGAGAAAAAGAGATGTGACAAGTAAGTGCAATTAATGACTAGATCCTGGATCAGGAGAAAATCATGAGAAAAACTGCTAAAGTTTGAAATAGGGATTTTGCACTAAGTTTCACGATATTAGTATAAAATTGAGCATGACAACGGTGTGTAGGAGAATGGCTGTGTTATTATTTATGCTAAATTCTGTAGAGGTGAAGAATCATGGTGTCTGCAAATTACAAATGGTTCAGTAAAAATTGCATGTATGTATGTGTTATAGAGAGAGAAAGATAAAAACAAATATGACAAAAAATAACAAATGGCAACTTTAGGTGAAGGATGACCCACAAATGTTCTTTGTATCACTCTCGTAGCTTTTCTGTTAGTTTGAAATCTTTTGATTAAAGAGTAGGGCAAAAATAGAAATATCACAATAAGTTTTTTTTCTGGATTATTCAACTAATTTAATTTGGATTAGAATAACTTTGCCTGAATTATTGCAAAGAAATTTGATGAAGATGTTACACGGGGTCGGGTTTCTGTATGAATGAGGAAAACTAGTGTGAGTGTCAAGCTTTTACTTTGGTAATAACGAAATAAAAAGGTGGTAATAAATGGCAATAATAAAAAAGAAAAAATAGGAAAGAAGGAGAAGTGTATTTCCATGTTCTCATTTATTAGTTCTTTATTAAGCAGAATTTCAGTTATTTTTCAAGAATCAGCTCCAATAGCTACTGCAAAGGTCCATGAATAATGGCCGTGTCTCCTGCCTCTCCCTCTGATTTTTGCTGTTGGGATCTTCATCATCTCATAATATGCACGGGATTTAAGGGCAGAAAGTGAAGTGAGACTACGTCTCAAGCTACTATTGGCTGGGGAAACTTTGAACGATACATGTCTGGCTAGAGGAGGAGGTGGTGTTAGATTCCACCTCCTCCTCCAGCAATCCCACAGCATCTTTTTACCTCGATTCACCTGCCTGGAAATTTTTTGTTTTCTAACTGAGGAATGAATAAAAGGAAAGACCTGGAGAAGGGGACGGAGAGACTAGACAGAAGCCTCTGTTATCTACCTGCCCCCTCTCAGCCCTCTGGCCAAAATTAATAATTACGAGTCATAGCTGAAATTCATAAACTTTGACATTCTTCAATAAAGAATAGTTGGAGCTTTGGGGACAAGAAGAGCCCAGATGAGGAGGTGAGGGCCTTCTTTTTGCCTCTGAGTAGAACCGAGCACCCTTCTGGAATGACAAAGAAAGTCAGGGACCATCTAGACATAGCACTGTGACCAGAGCATGGAAGCTTTCCCAAGGACCTGCATAGGTAAGGGACAAGGACAGATGGAAATCAGAGCAAAAAAAAAAAAAAAAAAAAAAAAAGAAGAAGAAGAAGGAAGGAAGAGACATGAGGATGTGGCTCCTGATGACAGGATGAGCTGTGAGCACAGGTGGAAGCTCCTGTGGTCTCTAGTGAACTGCTGCCTTTATTCAGGGGCAGGTTAACTACAAAACAGACCTTTGTTACAGTGACTTGTCACACGGCAAGAACCAGGATCCTATGTAAGCATTGGGTTTTATCTTTAGCTCAGGCTCCAACAGGAATTTGCTCTTCCAACTAAAATAAGCTTCCAATGCCCTCCTATTACCAGGAACACAAGGAACAGATCCTATTAAGAAAATGCCTCCATCTAAGAGCTGAATCACACACAGAGAACTGTAATAAGTTTGGGAGGCCAGAAAGCTGCAGTCCCCACAGATATTAACAAATTTAGAAGCATTTATTATTCAGCAGAATATATTAGAAGGAAGAAAACCCTCCCACAGAAATCACTGATAAAGTTCTCCTTAAATAAAGACTGTACTTAGAACAGTTGCAAAATTAACAAGAAAGGACTTGCTGGGGTTACAAAGATGGTTCTCAAAGCAAGATGTTGATGTACAGTGCACACACCCAGAAGAGACAGAGAAACACGGAGTGTGCTGGAACATAACCTAGTGCCAAAAAATGAACGCTTCCTTGAAAAGCAGTGTCGTATGTCATATCCCTAGGCCGTAAGTTATGGTTTTGAAGATTGGTACTGCCAACTTTCATCTATGTAGCCTCAGATAAGTTATTTAAGCTTGCATTCCTCAATTTTCCTGTTTTAAAAGTGAATGTAATAGTGTCTCCCTCATAGTTTGTTATAAGAATTCAGTGTGTTAATCTTTCTAAACAGTGCCTAGAACAGAGTCAGCACCTATGAGTGATAGCTCTTATTAGGTATTAAACATTGTTGGTGACCAGAGGGAGAATCATCTCAAACATCACTTCTTTCTGGGGTAAAGAAAAAAAACAGCCTTAGATAATAACAAATCTCCCAGTGTCTTTCTTTTTCTCCCTTTATTTATTAAACCTGACAATGCGTACAAAACTGTATGTGATTTTCCTAATGATCATTGTCAAAGAAAGACTTTTTTTTTTTTTGCAGTTTTTGGCTGGGGCTGGGTTTGAACCCACCACCTCCAGCATATGGGACTGGCACCCTACTCCTTTGAGCCACAGGCACTGCCCAGAAAGTTAAGACTTATTATCCTAAGTGAGCCAAATCAGTGGAATAGCACTATTTATAGACATTCACCTTGACGGGCTTGGCCTTGCCTGGGTGTCGGACTGTAGCACATAGGCTATCCTTCATCACAACACCCACCCCACGAGGGCCACTTCAGCAACACAGTGAGCTCACTGAGTCCAGGACAGCAGCCATAATCAGGAACTGCAACTATTTTGCCTGAACAGTGCAAGGCCTGACATTCAATACTGGCTACGTGTTATACCTACTGTCACACACCCATTTTGTTATAAATAACAAATGTGATATTATGATAAACTCCAACAAGCTGGACAAGGCCAGTGAAAGTGACCATTCTGCAATCCCAAGGATCAGTCGGACGACCCTTCCCTTTATAAATACTTGCCGTGAAAGCAGCTAAATTTGGCAGCCTTATTTCTCTGGTTTTTATTTCAATATTAATTTTTCCTGAGAATGAATATATAATGTGAATAGAAAAGTGACTCATTTTACCTGATCTGAAATGGATAATGGATTAATATATAAAGCATCAAACTACCAAAGGCATCATCAGGGAAGTATCCTCTGGGATCATCCGCCAGTCACGTAACCTCTGCTCGGTCCAGATCATTGGAGGTCAGAATATTTTTCTGGATGTTTTATTTATTTATTTTTATTTCAGATGAATAGGAGGGTACGATTAAGTTACAATGTTTGTAAGTTGAGGTCCCTGTTGTTGCTGTGTCCCGTCCCCAGGAGGTATCCCATATACCCTCACATTACGCCAAGAAGGTGGGAGCACACCATCCCCTTCCCTCCTCCCCTACCTTCTTCCCCCTCCCCCCAGTTTGAATTAAGTTGAGTTTTTCTCTTTTTGGTCTCCTGGCTTCACATTAGTATTGAGTATCTCGGATACTCACTTTTTTATTCATGTGACACTTTACTCAAGAGAATGTTCTTTAACTCTGTTCAGGTTAACACAAAAAATGTAAACTCTCAATCTTTTCTATGGCTGAGTAGCATTCCATGGTATACATATATCACAGTTTACTAATCCATTCATGGGCCGATGGCCACTTGTGTCATTTCCACATTGGTGATTATAAATTGAGCTGTGATAAGTAATCAAGTCTAAATGTCCAATTCAGATGTTTTAGAAATAGTATATATTTCAATAATTGTATAGACAGCATAGGACCACAGGATTCTGGAATACATGCAAATTAAAATAATTAAAATGTTTACAAACTGAAAGTTCAGTCATGTAAATTTATTTATGAAAAATACCTTAATATTACTGTAGAAAACAGAGTGAGGGAGTTGCCTAATTTTAGTCCTATTTCAAAATAATGATGTATTTACTGAGTTGCCTGATTTTAAGTGCTATATTTATAAAATTATGTCCCTTCAGAAATTTTTCCCTGTAAATTTAACTTTCTTTTTACTTATCAGGAATATTAGAGTCTATTTATTTCCAGATTCTTTTGGTTTGTATCCTAAAAAGAAGAGTTTATTTTTATTTTTTTTCTTTTAAATGATGTTCAGCCAATATGATGAAATTATTTAGAGAGGAAAATCTGGAATTTTACATGGTCCTCTGGGATCATCTGCCAGTCATGTAACCTCTGCTCGGTCCAAATCATTGAGGTCAGAATATTTTTTAAATGCCCAGAATTGACTAATATTATGGGGTTCTCATAGGTAGAATTAGAATGAATAAAACTGAAGGGTCATAAAACATTCAAATATAACCTCTTCCCCATTTCTCCTTAGGACCAAACATTTTACGTTCTGGTAAAATGGTCCTCTGGTCTGAATGGCCTACTGTTTAATACTTTTTGTTGTTGTTTTTATAATTTCTCTGAAAGTTAACCAATTTGCCCAAGATCATTCCATGATCTAACCATGAACACAAAATCAAATTTATTACTGTTACACATTTAATGGCTTGGTGAAATAGCACCAATTCTGAAGCATTACATTTTTAATTAACTATGTTTTTCTGCATATGTGATATTAACTTTTAAAAGTTTTTATTTACAGTGTATTTTATAATGATGATTACAGTTTGAATTACAACAGATTTCTAAAATGCCTATCATTATCAACAGTAAGAAAGTATTTTTCTTCCTTTTATAGGATAAATGTGTGTGTGTGTGTGTGTGTGCGCGCGCACATATATAGATATGCTTCAAGATTTCTTAACACAATAATTAAGAAAATGCCAGGAAGGCTATGTTCACCAGTGTGATGAAAATGTGTCAAACTGTTTATAAAACCAGTGTATGGTGCCCCATGATCGCACTGATGTACACAACTATGATTTAATATTAATAAAAAAAGATTTCTGCTTAGTTTATCTCAAGATTTTTGCCACAAGCTACTATAAAATGACCTAGAAATTCATCCCAATTTAAAAGTATTTAAGTAGAAAAAAATAACAAAATGTAAAGTGATTTATTGAACTTGATTCTCCATTTCACATCTAGTAGGGACAGGTATAGACTCGAAAAATATATAGCTACTTTGGTTGGACAGGAAATTAAATTACACACATGAATGTCTGCAGGGGGTGGGAACTCATGTAAAGGACCAGGGAGTATGGGCTGCTATGACAGAATTTCTGACAATCGCTTCTGCAGTGATACCTGGACCTCCATTTAGATCTTTGCTAGCTTGGATGTGCCTGAGGCAAGGGTCAGATACAGGTAAGTGCCAAGGTAGTTTGTCTCCGACTCATCTCTCCTCAATCTTCTGTCATATTTCATTGCAGCTTTAGCACATAAATTAAGTAGATCTAGCTTCCCAATCTTCAGGAATGTAGCCCGGTGAGATTTTGAATGTTTGTTAAGTATAGTAAGATGCATGCTGATTAGCTCTGTAACAAAGATTCAAATCCCCCACTGCTCCAGTTATCACAGCTTAGCAGTGTGCAGCAATGATCAGTGACTGACATTCTCTCTCACAGTTCCGAATGAAGACTGGGCACAGCAATGCAGTTTTCCAATGTGTTCTCTCTTGCAGCTGCTGCCATGTAGTGTTGAGGCTGAAGTTGTGCTGAAGACTTTGTCACACGTCTGCTGATTGCTGCTGGCTGTTGCCTGTGACCTTAGCTACACTATCTGTCTGAACATCCGCACATGCGCCTTCCATATGGTCTGGGGCTTCCTCACAACATGGCGGCTGGATTCCAGTAGTAAGAATCTCAAGGCACAGAGATCCAGACAGAGCTGTAATTCCTGGTTCTGCCTTAGTCTCAGAAGTTGTAATCGCTTTCACTTATAAAAGGGAGTTGCAAAGGCTAGTGAGGGGTAACAACTCCACCTCTAGATGGGAGAGAATAAAAGCATATGTCTGCACATTTTAAAGCCACCACACATAAAAATATGGCATTCAAACTTCTCAGTATGTGGGATCTTAAAAGAGAAAAGAAGAGAAACAGCATATTAGCAAGACATCTAAGAAAATGGGGAATTTAGGATCTTTAGAAAGCTAAAAATTTGTATACAGTAAGTCCGTGTGTGTATGTGTATGAATAAACTGTCACCTGAATTAAACAGGAACTTGGCCTGATAATTGTGATCACTACACACTTCGTGAAAGTACACAATTTGTACACATTTTCCTTCCTTTAAACTGTATTAAGTGAAAAGGGCTAGATGAACCCAAGGAAAACAATTTTGAGGAAATTTTTTTCTAAAAATGAAACAAATATATGATCTGGGACTTCTAGAAGATAGTGACAGGACAAATGGCAAGAAATTTTTGCAAAGTTCCGATGAAATTGACACAATTTTCTAAGTAATAGCAGTAAAAAAGGCCCAGAGAAATAGAGAAATTACAAATTCAGGTGGAAATGTATGTAATTCTGCTAACTTATGGATAATGTCTATGAATTAGGGCATATGGGGCCGGCGCCCTGCCTTTGAGCCACAGGCACCGCCCACCCTGATTCACATTTTACACCCAATTGCCAAAGAAAAATTCTCTTCAGGCTATTGTCGACAGCCTAAGAATCCAGTGACTCCTAAGTAAGTCATTTGACTATTGGGGAAGGGAGGTGCTATTGTAATGGTCTGAAAAATTTACCTAGAAGCAGGCCTATCATTTTCTGAAAACTTCTATTCAAAAGCTCTGCTAGCTTTATCCTATAACCACCAGCTCCAGCTCTAGTCTGGGAGGCAGAAGTCAGGCCCATTATGAAGAGATTGCTAGGGCAGCGCCTGGCTCAGAGGGGTAGGGTGCCAGCCCCATATGCCAGAGGTGGAGGATTCAAACCCAGCCTCGGCCAAACACTGCAAAAAAAAAAAAAAAAAAAAGAAGAGATTGCTATAAATCCTCAAAAACTAAGTCTTCTGAAACCATTAGTATAAAATGTTTTGTGTTCAAAAATAAACATGGGCTAGTTTGAGTTCTCTGTGGATTCTAGTTATTAAGCTTTTGCCAGATTCATAGCATGCAAATATCTTCTCCCTTTCTGAAGGTTGTCTTAACTTGATTACATCTTCAAAGACCCTATTTCCAAATAAATGCACATTCACAGGTGATAGAAAAATAGAATTTTGGTGGAACACTATTTAGCCCAATACAGAAAGCATCCTCCCCCTGCTTCAATTCCACTTGCTTACCCATATGTCAATCAAATCTCATGTTTTTGCATTTTGTTCTCTAGTTTGTATCAGACATCAACACTCAATATGGCCACTGGTGTTTGTACTATTTACAGTGACTTGGACTGTGATTCCCATATCTAAATGGAAGTCCACACCTTTGTTTATCAGGCCAGAAAAATGCAACTTTAAGAAAGAGATAACTCTCTTGGTTTTTACAGTGAGTCTTAATCCTCACTTCACATCAGAATTACCTGGTGAGATTTTAAGAACGCAATTGCCTTGGCTTCCATCCCACCCTCCCAAACTCTGATTCAACCAGACAGAACAGACAGGGGCGGTAGATTCAAGCATTTGAATCTACTGTGCATCCTACTTGAAAGCTACTGCTTCACACTTTGTATACCCAATACACAATGAACAGAATGATCATTTAGAAAATGTGGTCATGGTAGATTTACAGCAGTAACAGAGTGCATAAAATAGGTGCATATAATTAATATATGAAAGTACATGTAATTAGTATATAAAAACTACAAAAATTATATACTATATAACATAATGCACATTAAAAATGTAGTATATATTTTGTGCATGTGTATTATGTATATTAGAAATTAGATTTATGGCTCCAAATAGCTGATCATTTATTCTAAATGAAAGTTAAATATAACTAAAATACCAAATAATCATCCATGTTAAATAGGGAAGTATTTAACTAATCATTGAAGACATGACCAATGACAACTTCAGTCCTAGGAAAGGTGTTCTGAAATAAGATGGCCTACAAGATGAGTAGGAAAATCATAGAAATGTTAATATCACCAACTAATCAAACTTTTTAGTTTTAAAATTAAAAAAATCAAATAATATTTATTGCCAACTACATAAATAGGAATGAATTTTTGCCCTCTAAGAATTCAGCCTAATGAGGGAGCAGCCAGGTAAAATAAAACAAAAAATAAAAAATAAATAAATAAAATACAATGAAGTCTATGAAAGTAACATGTTAGTATATATTACAATTTAAAATGTGCTGAAGGGAAATAATAGAAAAAGAGAGAGAGAGACAACATAAATGTTTCCTAATAAGAGCAGGTTGAATTAATTATGAAACATTTGTTTACAGAAATAATGAAAAATAACCATGATGTATATATTATTTAATAAAAAGCAAATTGCAATATTAAGTATGGTGCAAAACCACATTTTTATAAAAAGAAAATAAAAACAATTCTCTACTGTTTTGTTTTTGTTTTTGTTTTTTTGGGACAGCCTCAAGCTGTCACCCTGGGCACAGTGCCGTGGCATCACAGCTCATAGCAACCTTAACTCCTGGACTTAGCGATTCTCTTGCCTCAGCCTCCCAAGTAGATGGGACTACAGGTGCCTGCCACAACACCTGGCCATTTTGGGGCTGCAGTTGTCATTGTTATTTGGCAGGCCCAGGCTGGATTTGAAACCGCCAGCTCTGGTGTATTTGGCTGGCACCTTAGCCGCTTGTGCTACGGGTGCCAAGCCCATGTTTTGAATTAGTTTATTTATTTGTGTTAGCATAGCGGCAGAAGAGTTCAAAACAAATTGTAAATTTTTTGTATACTGGAGAAATTTGATTAGAGGGAGTGATAATCCATTTTTTTTCAAGTGCACCTGTTTTATTTTAGTGCTTTTCACACCAGCATATATTAATTTCATAATTTAAATATATAATAAATAAGAAAATGCACTGTGATAAGTACTCTTATTGAGGCAGGTACTATGAAAGCAATACTATTTATGCAATTATGATTTTCTATCTCATATTGATTGGGACATTGTATAGACACTAACATAAACAAAAACCCTCTAAATCACTATCAGCTGAGAGAGAATTCAAGGGAATTTTCATATGAGAAGACATGGGAATCAGATGTGAATACACTTTATTTTGAAACCTGATGTCTTTCATTCAAGGTTCAGATCATATGGGTATCATTTTCAAACTTCCAAAATATAATGTACCTATCTGTCTTTTGCATTATGACTAAACCACTAAATTTAACATTGGTGACCAAAATGTATCCATGAATCACTCACCTGAGTAATGTATTAAAAAGTTGTCAGAGACTTGCACACACATTCTAATAATCTACCTTTTCCCAGAAACTTTAGCCACTTCTTCAGCCCTAAGTACCAACAGTGGCCAAAGAGATCTCACTTGCTACCATTAGGCTGAGAAAGAAGCAGAAAGAACCCCAATAATTGTTTCATAATATAGATTGTGTATTCCTTTAGAGAGTCCATTCCTCCAGAGCGTGCTTATTTGTATCCCAATTAGTATCTAACACTAGCTCTTCAAGGTATAGCTTTTACAGAATTTCAGTAGCAAATTACAAGTGTCCCTTTTTGCCTCTACAGAATAGCTTTACATTTCACAAAATGTTATAAGCAGATTTCTTTACAGTGTTTATTATGCAACAGCAACTTTTATGAATGTGAGGAAAGTGTAACGTAATCAATGTACATTATTTACCTTACATTATCATAACAATCATACTACCTTTAATGGAAATACCTGAGCAGAGCACCTTCCAATATTCAGGCCTTTCCAGGCTGACTTCTGCTTAATGTTATTAATGTTGCTGCTGGCCGTTCTCACATATGTCTCTATTGACTATAATGAGACAGATCTATCTTTCTATAAGGCATACCTATGGTAAAAGTTAACTACAGTAAAGTTAACCTAAATTTACCTATAGTAAAAGTTAACTAAAATATTACATGAAAAACTTAAAGGCAAATACCTAGAGAAAAGGATCATGTAGAAAAGAAAAGATCCGGTTTGGAAGAGATGTGCTAGATATCTCTCTGGGAAATTTAATTATTTTCTAAAATAATTCTCAGTTTTTTAAAATCAGTGGTCCATTAGAAGTTCTGAAACTAGAACTGGAATGTATTGTTTAAAGACAGGGCTCAATTTTTCTTTACAGTAGCAATTTCTCAGTTTTTAAGAGTCAAATTATATTGCCTTCTGAAAAATTCCAGCAAGTCAGTAGGAAAGAATATTTCTAGGAAAAGTAGAGAAATTACATAAATACGGGTTTGGCTTCCAAGTGGAAGCTGAAGCCAATTTCATGAATTTAAGTTTTGTTCTACAAGTTCGTGAACTTACGGTAAAACCAAGGGCTAATTTTAAAGCAACATTGAGCCTATATGAATTTTAGTGAAAACTATGCAAGCCTGGGTGGTTCTTACTGAATTGAGCTATGTGGTAAGATAGGATAAAAGCATCGACTATTTGGAAACTGCTTAAATGGGTGTGTACTCATTTAAGTGCTAAGTCCAATTTAAAAAGTCTGCATACATTCATTTGGGGGTGAGGCTGTCAGATTTCGCACAGTTTTCATTGCCAATTGCAAGCATTTTCCATAGAGCTCTAAGAGAGTGAAACTCAAATTTTAATGTACATAAGCCTTATGGTTAATTTCCTGCCTTAATTTTATGGGGCTAAAGGACAACACATCTCTGGAAAAGCTTTATATCTAGATGTGCCCAGTCAAGGCCACTTTCTAACTCATAGGTGGCACCTTCTTTATGTGTCCTTATTGGGTAAGATGAGAGAAGAATCTCTTTGTGGTATTTTTCACAAAGGAGCTAATTTCATTCATGGAGGCTCTGTCTCCATGCCATAATCACCTGCCAGTGACTCTAGCTCCTAAAACTATAACCTTGGAGGTGAGGATTACAGCATAGGGATGGGGTGCAAGAGGGTGAGCAGTACTAAGTATTCAAACCTCAGCAGTAAGATTCCCCATAAAATCTTTTGTTAATTTTTATTTCTGAGCTTCATGCCCAAACAATCTCATTCCAAATGTAGAAATTGACATTTCCTGTTTGATGACACTATGATAGTGTATCTAGAAAACCCTAAAGACTCCGCTAAAATATTTCTAAATTCAGCAAAGTCTTGGGTTACAAAATCAATGTATTCAAATCATAGCATTTCTATAAGCTAATAGTTTCAATGAGAGTCAAATCAAGGACTCACTACTATTTACAACAGCTACAAAGAAAAATAAAATACCTAGGATATACTTTAACATGGAGGTGAAAGATCTAAGCAAGGAAAACTACAAACACTGATGAAAAAATTATAGATGGCATAAAAAAAAAAAAAAAAAAAGGAAAACATCCTCTGCTCCTGGATTGGTAGAGTCAACATTGTTAAAACACCCATATTGCCCAAAGCGATTTGTAGATTCAATGCAATTCTTATCAAAATACCATTGTCATATGTCAGAGATTTAGAAAAAATAATTCTTTGTTTCATTTTGAACCAAAAAAGAGCCTGAATAGCCAAAGTGATCTTTGAACAAATCCAGCAGCGCCACATTGCCTGACTTTAAATTATATTGCAATGCTATGGTATGGAAAACATACTGGTACTGGGTTAAAAGTGGAGACATTGACTAATGGAACAGAACAGAGAAGCCAGAAATAAAATCATCTACCTGTAACTAAAGACCCAAAATCAAGGAACTCAAACAAATCAGCTAGGAAAAAAAAAAAAAAAAAAAAAAAAAAAAACATAGAAAGAAAGAAAAACTACTCCAATAAAAAGTGGATGAAAGACCAGTTTTTCAAAAAAAAAAGACAATAAAAGGCCAACAAATGAATAAATGCTCAACCTCATTAATCATCAGGGAAATGCAAATAAAACCACAAAGAGATAACAATGTCAGAATGGCCACTATTAAAAAGTCAAAAAACAATAGATGCTGGTGTGGTTTCAGAGAGAAAAGAATGGTTATAAACTATTAGTAGGCTGCAAATTAGCACAATCTATCTGGAAGACAGTATGGAGATTTCCCAAAGAAATAAATGTAGACCTGCCATTTTATCCAGCAATTCCACTACTGGGTATTTACCAAAGGAAAGGAAGTCATTTTATCAAAAAGAAACCTGCAGTCAAATGTTTGTTGCAATTCACAGTTGCGAAGATGTGAAATCAGCTTAAGTGCCCATCAACTCATGAGTGAGTAAAGAAAATGTGTGTCTGTGTGGATGTATATATGTGTGTGTGTGACTATGTACATGCACACACACATACACACACGCGCACACACACACCCCAATGAAGAATTAATCAGCCATAAGAAGAATGAAATAATGTCTTGTGCAGCAACTTGTGTGGTTATCTGAAGAGCATTACCCTAAATAAAGTATCTCAAGAATGAAAAAATAAATACTACATGCACTCTCTAACAATTGGGAAATGAATGATGAGCACATGCCTGCACAAAAAGATGTGGAGGACATTGGAAACCAAGAAGGGGGAAGGGTCGGAGAGGGTGAGGGATAAAAACTGAACTCTCAGGTACAATGAACATTATTCTGATGATGGAATAGTCTTCTAAAAGCCCCAACTTAAGCATTATGCAAAGTATCCATTAAAAAAACATTTTTACCCATTTAATATTTTGTTTATAAAAAGAAAAAGAAAACTATAATTGTTAAAATAACTTTTTAAAAGAAATTGCAGAAATAATTGTGATGAATCTTTGACAAATTATACTCTAAGAAAGCCAGGGGCAGAAGGTATGAGATTATATCCCCAAATGAAAAGCAAAACATTAACTCGCAGTCGATAGGGCATCTACTACCCATCAAAAATAAATCCAGGTTAAAAAAAAAAAAGTGTTTTTGATTTAACAATAAAAAAAAATTTAAAAAAAAAAGTGTTTTTTTTTTGTTTTCCAGGTTTAAAACCTTATTCATATAGGTCGCCTGTTTCTTTAATCAGAATTTTCAATATTCCATTACTAGAAAATTGGAACATACTAGAACATATGGTCTACCACTCACGTTAACCAAATTCTGCAGTTTTTCAAGTGCTTTTGAACCAGCCTTTGCTGGCTTGGAATTTATTGTCTTTCACACTTGATTTTTCCCATGCTTTATTACACAAAACTCACAGCACTATTTTTATGATTTTTTAAAACATCCTGGTGTTAAGGGAATTCTCTGTATTTCTTATTTTATTCGTGTACAGAAAGAATAGATAAATCACAGGTCTCAGTCTGCTTGAGAACTAGCCCTAGAGACCCACACTGGGATCAGGGACTAATTACTCCTGTCCCTCATTGTTTCTATAAACTCCTCTTGGCTGCCGCCATGGTGCTCATGATCCAATGATCCATTCTTAGTCTTCATCCTACTTGGTCAGCAGCACCCCTGGCCATTCCTTCCTCCTTGAGACACTTTTCCTCCAGCTTCTAGGACACCGTTGCCCTCATTTCACTCTAACCTGAACGGTTCCTACTTTTTAGTCCCTTCTGGTGTTTCTTCTCCTCTTCCTACTTTTGTACGTTTCAGTGACCCAGTACTCAGTCTTCGACACTTAATGGTCTTCCACATACACATCCTCTTTCATGCCGATCACCACAAATTTCCGTCAGCAAAAACTAAATGCTCAATTTTTAAAAGTATGTTCAACATTTACTCACTTCTCACCATGTTCACTTCTATCCCCCTTGTCTCTGACCCAGATTATTCCCAGATTATTGCAGTGGCTTTCTTACTGGTGTTCCTGATTGTACCAGTGATCCCCTACAGTCTATACTGAGCCAAGCAGACAGAGATCATTTTAACATACATGTCAGATCAAAGCTGTAGTCTGCCCAAATCCCAAGATTTTACAATGGTTCAGAGGCCCCATGTGACCTAGCTTTCCATGACTCCCTTGACCTTCTCTTTCATTGTCCTCTACCTCTCTTGCTCCCCTGCAGCTGCACTGACCTCTTTGCTGTGTGCTATGCCAAGCACACATGCCTTGGGGCATTTGATTTTGCTATTATGTCTGCCAAAATATTCTTCTAAGCAAACAGGTATACAGTTTTCTCACCCACTTCCTTTAAGCTTTTGTTCAGTGTCATGTTCAAAACAAAGCCTTTCCTGGCTGACCTAGTCATAAATTCAATCTCTCCTTCTCTGTTTTTCCATGTTATTATTTTTATTACAGTCTACATAAAACACACTGAAATGCACAATGCATGAAGACAGGGATTTCTACCCGTTGTTTTTTCTAATATCTTCAGCATCTAGGATTGCAATACAATTAATTGAATGAAAAAATTTTAAAAATAAGCTGAACATTGAATAGCTAACTATTATGAATATTTCTACATATAAATCCAAAACATCTCAAAACCACAGTTGGGATGACCATGTTTGGTGATGGATTATTGGAGATCAGTTGGTTTGGTGTGTTGTAAATGATATTTACGGACAAAAAATGGATGAGGCTACATTACCTTTAAGATATTACTTTTAGTTCTTTGATAATTTTCCATACTTCCACACTTGCCAAGACATGGAAGCAACCCAAGTGCCCATCAACCCATGCATGGATTGACAAACTGTGGTATATGTATACCATGGAGAACTATTCAGCCACAAGAAAAGATGGAGATTTTACATCTTTTCTATTTATGTGTATAGAGCTGAAACATATTCTTAGTAAAGTATCTCAAGAATGAGGGGAAATTATCCAAAGTACTCAATACTAATATGAAACCAGTATATAAACAACCACTCACCGTCACAAAAGAAAAAACACAGGTATAGTCTAGAAAGAGGGAGGGCAGCGTAGGGCAGAAGACTGGTGGGATGTCACCTAATGCGCACAATGTGAGGGTGTTCAGCAACAACCCTCCAAAGGGCTCAATTACAACTTGAACTTTACCTTAGAAATGAAAACAATGTAATCTAAACATTTATGCCCTCATATTAATCTGAAAGAAAAACAATTTTTTAAAGTTATTACTTTTAAAGTCCTTTGCCCTCATATTAATCTGAAAGAAAAACAATTTTTTAAAGTTATTACTTTTAACGTCCTTTCCAGGGTTCAAAGACATCCCATCTTTAAGCATACATCTCCACAAAGAAAGTGTGGCAGAAATTTCTATTACTCACCCCCACCCCCACTGCTCACATGCACCACATGTTAGTTCCCCTTCCTGTACAATAGTAGATGTTTTCACTGAACATATGACCTCCTAGCTAAACACCATAGTTCCCAGACTCCTTTCTATGAACTGTGTCATGTGACTAGGCTCTTGAAAACAGTGTGGAGTATGTACGTGTGTTTGTGCACATACATTACAGAAAAGTACTCCTTAAAAGAAATGGACGTGCCAATACATTCCCCCTTCCCATTTTGCACTGGTGTGATAAGTGAAATGTCATATTACCCACTGCTTGGAGATAACGCATTACAATAACACAGGCACAAAATGAGAGGACCCTGCCCACTCCATCAAGACACCAAATCTGCTATTGTGGGCTGGTAGAGGAGAAAGAGAATAAATAAAGCTCTCTCTTACGTAAGCCGATGTTTTTATTACAGTAGCCTAGCCTGTGTCCTAAATAATACATAGCATTTTCATAGGTAAAATGATCCTTGAAACTCTAAAAGGAATAAAAACTCCAGTATTAAAGATAATAAAATTATGGCAGTAGTTCATCAATTTGTTTAGAAATGAAGGGTAGAAATCAATGTCAACTAGTATTAGGAACTTTAAAAATATAACTTTAATAACGATATACTAAGTATCAGTCACTTTGCTGGATTTGTATATGCGTATGTCATTTACTCTTTAACCTCCGTTGGTATGTATTGTTACATACATTTTACAGATGAAACTGATAGGGCTCAAGATGTTCGGATGCTTTTCAGGTAGCACTACATCAAGCAAGTGCTAGAGCTCAGAGCCCAGTGCTATGAGCATTTCTCAAAGTGTTCTTTCCCACTCTCTGTTCTTTAGATTAAGATACGTGCCTCCCCCCAGAGGTCTTTGGGAATTTAAAATAGAAGTAATTCATTAACCACTTGATAAATGCATCTCTGTTCTTTCTTCTCTAGAATGAACCTCTGCGAAAGCAGTGTGATTCAGAATGCTGAACACTGAATGGAATAATGATCATTAAGTTGAGTATCTAATCCCAATTTGGATTTAGGGTTCCATATTAAGATATTTAACCTGTCTGAACCTTAACCTATCGATCTAATTCCTGCTTAAGATAACTCTAATAACTGCATCTGCTTAAATGAGCTACAAAAGCTTTGGCATTAAGTGAAGTTTGGAAACCCCAGACAGAATCCTCATTCATGTGAATAGTCTGGAGGCAAAAGCAAAATCTAAATCCAAAAAACACATACACATTCCAGTTTCAATAATTCCACAGACGTGGTTACAAAGTAAATTCAAAAGTTCAATGCCTTTTTTTTCCTGGCTAGGACGAAGGGAAGTCATTCAAGAAGTTTAACCAAAACAACAAAGAAACTAAATTTATAGTCCTGAGGCATTTATACAGGGTGGCCATAAAGTTCATGTGCGATTTAAAATTACACAGGAACTTTATAGACACCCTGTGTATGTGTATAAATAAAGACATACACCTAAATACGTCTATACAACCCAAGGTTGTACCCACATATATTGTTGTCACCCAGGCTGTGAAGAGCTCTGGCTGATAATCAGAGCACCATAAGCTCAGCTGCCTTCAGATATAAGACAGTCTGCCTTCAGACTGAGTACTTGGGACATTTATCTCCTGAATCTGGATGCCTTCCACTTAGGTAAGAGCTCAACTGCAGTAAGCTAAGAGACTGAAATTAGCCTAGTGACTAGGCTTCATTCTCTGCATCAAGGACACTTTTCCTGGTGCCTCCTGGAAACCTATAGCCCAGCCTGAGCTTTTCAAATCAAGGGTCAAATCCCGGCCAAAGTGGTGGGAGACAGTGGGAGGTTAAAGGCATAGAATTCCCAGCAGCTATCCTCAGGGACAAATAGCAGCTGGTGGACAAGGTGGCCTCAGACCCCTCTCTGTCTCTCTAATAAAGTGCGTAAGGCCTGGCTTCTTAGGTGGCTATACCTGCCAACACCTTGGTTTGACATCTACCTTAGAGTGGAACCTGCAGCCTTAACATTTAGCTATATAAGGAGAAAAAATACTTTTCTCATTAAACTCTTCCAGTTCATCATTATGGCCCTTGTGTCAAGGCAAGCTTTTTGCTTTCCAGGCCATTATTGAGAAAATGACTGCACCTGATTTCATCACCCATCTCTCTCTGTCTCTCTCTCTCTCTGTCTCTCTCTCTCTCTCTCTCTCTCTCCCCTGCTCTACGTCCACTTTCCATAAGCATTCACAAAGGTTTTTGGTCTCCTTTGGATGACACTAAACCAAGGAAACATGTTGGAACAAGTTGAGAGGACAGCTATGCAAGAGCAGTCAACATCTATGATTTTTTTCCCTCTGCTATAAATGATTAGATAACTTGCATCATCTTCCAAAAACACTTTTAGTATTTATCCAAAGACTTTGGGAAATGAAACTTACTGTTTCATCTCTATCCAGTACTGTTTCTATTCATTCTACATTTGGTGTATCTTTGAAGAGCTCATAGTTCATATGTTAGATGCCTGTCAAACAAAACTGTAGTGAATTATTCTCTGCATAATGTGTGATGTGAACTACAACATGTGTTTACAACAAGCACATTTGTTAGCAGGGGAAATTACAAAGCATCTCTGAGGATTAATAAAGATGGTAAGAAAGCCATCCATAGTTGATTTTCTAATGGGGGATTTTGTTTAATCTTGCTTGTCATGTGTGTGTGTAGGAAGTGAGAAACTAAACTATTCCTTGTGTACTGCAGGAAAAACCACTGTTAAAGGTGAAAAAATGTTACAGAGAACGTGAAAAATGAATCAAACCTTTAATGAATGTTTTTCTGCATTTCTCAGCTTACTGGTTTTAGGTTTTTGGGTGCTTTTTTTTTTTTTTTTTAATAAATTTAGTAGATGTGACTGGATAAGATTCCTTTTCAAAAGTGTACACCTGTGAAAAACATGAAGACAGATCTTAAGAATCCAGGCATGTTACTGTAGAGAAGCTGTGTAGTACATTTGCAAGAATATCCTGTGTGAGATAAATAGATAGTAAATGCAAAGTGCCTTGTAGATGGTACGTCTCATATTACATTTATTATTATTACTTACTCTCTTGTTTTTAAAACCAGGTACACCTATTTACTCATCCACATCATATCGCTATCCCCCCAAAATGTACTGACATAAACATTTATTATTTTAAATGAGTCTACAGACCAACCGTGAAGTTCTTGTGACTAAGCTCTCACCTGGGCCTTTTCACACATTTGCATTTTAATGGCTAGCCTTACTGAAGACATGCTGATCTAAGGACCTCAGCTGCATGATCTGACTCTGCTCCACATGGCCTCTCATGCTCCAGGAGCTCAGCCAAGGCTTGCTCTCACAGCAAAAGCCAGCGTCCAAATGAGTAGAAACTTGTAAGCCTTCAGGGCTTCAATTCAGAACTAGTCTTTTATAACATCCAACATATTCTTTGGCTTAAAAAAGTCATAAAGTCAGCCTAGAATCAAGGAATGAGAAACTAAATAAACCTCACCTTTGGATGGGAAGAGCTGCAAAATTAAACGACAAATAGCATGGACATAGGGATGAGGGGACTATTTGAGTCATTTTTGAACTTACCGTATATACTAGGGTATAAGCCGAGCTTTTCGGCACAAATTTTGTGCCGGGAAAAACTCGGCTTATACCCGAGTATATAGGTAATCCACCAAAGCATATCTAACATCAGCCACCAAAAATTATCATCACACTTGTTAAACTTCTACATAATATTTTATATTATACTATTTATTTATTTATTTTATTATTTTTTTTTTTTTACCATTGTCAAGGTTCTTCAAGCCTGAGGTTTCTAGATAGGAATCAAAGTAACTTTGTAATTTAAGTTTATTGAGTTTCCCTTCTTAAGGCTGGCCTCTTTTTTAAAGAAAGATGTTTCTGAGAAAAATTATCACTACCATTTAACCTCCCTATGTAATTTGCCATGCACTTTTCTTCAACAAATGTTTCCTGCAGTGTTTCATTCATGGTTTCTTGAGTTGTAGTTTCTACCTATGTTGAAGCTACTGGTTGTTTGAATGTGTCTGACAAACTAGAAATGTAGGTTAGAGATGATATTTTAAAACTGGAAAAGGAAATTTAAAGTATCACGTGGTCTTTTACATGGAAATTTGTACATTCTCTTCTGTATTATTTTTAAAATTATATTAATATAGGGTTTAAAGCTGGTGCCCACAAGTACCCAATGTCTGGACACCAAAAGAATATAACAAAAGAAGTGGGTCTTCTATAGTCCACTTTATCACACAAGGAAGGCTGAGTCAAGTGTATTTGCTTCAACCTAATTCATTTCCTTTGCCCTAAAATTGCTGAGAAAAAGCCACTGCATATGGCTGTGCACATAGTGACCTTGCAATCTTTGATGATGTCTGCCTTTTTGATATTTACCATGTCCATGAAGAAGGAGGAAAAATCCATATTTTGAACCCATATTTGTCTTCTAGGCAGAAGTAGATCTTCAGAGATCTTCCTATTTCTAGATGTCTAAAGATTTCTACAGGCAAAACAATTACCCTTTGAGTTGGTCAAGAGTACCCATTCTCAGCAATGAAAATCTCACACAACAATCTCCTAATCTCTTTTCCCAAAGTTTCTCACCTGGTCAAAAGATAGATGAACTGCTCAGCAGCATCCATAACACCAACTGTAGGACCTTGAAACAGAAGACTTATTACTTTATTTTAAAAAGGAATTGTTACATAAATGCATTCTAAGGCCAAACCTGTACAAAACCATGTCATGAATGAACTAATTCTTGTCAAATCACTCAGCATATATTTTGTTGGATTCCAAGAGTTCAATAAAGCACATCAAGATATGACCTATAAGAAGGCAGTAAACCGAGAATTAGGTAAGAAATGTTTATTTTGTCCCATCATTCTACTGACAAAATGATGATTTGTGGTGCTAGTTCTCACGATGTCAACAACTTTCATGGAAGGAAAAAAGGTTTATTTCAGAATTTCAGGCAGCGTTATTCTAATATACACACTTACATAGAAAATCTTAAGTCGCAGTGGTAAGTAAAGCTTTGTTTCTTCACAAAAGCCAGGAAAAATAGGAGTTGCCAAACTCGTAAGGTGCTACTTCATGCACCAATTGTAAAGCGTTTCATCAAGGAAAAAAAAATTTACTTGGCAGAAAAACTACACGATTTGAAAACCTTTCAGAATTCCCAAAGAGATGCATAAAAAATAGGAATACTTTCTTTAACAGAATTAGTGTGCAGTGCACACAACAGATGAAAACCAGGATTAATAACTTATAAATTGTCTCTGATTCTTTTGTGATCTCCTTCTAAATTATAAACAGAAATTTCAATAATAAAAAGTTAATGCTGGTGGTAAACCCAGGCACTGTTTTAAATTTTTTTCTTGCTTTTAGTTACAAACCATGCCATGATTTCACCAAAATCTTTCAGACTGTGGTTCCCTTGGTTAAGGGGTTAAGGGATTTTTGAGCAGCAATTAAGCCAACTTTTTAATGTTTCAACATTAAAATCTGAGGTTTTTTTCCCTCTATATACACTTAAAATTGAAAATTATTTTCATGGAAAAGATATAAATCATTCAATGTATTTTCATGATGGGTAAATATGTAACACATAGGGAGGTTCATTGTTTGTTTGTTTGTTTGTTTTTCCATTGTCTAAAACCTCTTAATATGTGATCAGTGCCTCACAACAGCACTTCAGTGATAGGATACATAAATTTCCTATTCCTCTCTTCAACATTTTCTAATTACTTAGATCAAATGCAAGTAAAGACATATATCCACAAGCCTAATGTCAGAATATGTTTTATCTAACTCCTGTAAACAGAAATCTATTGTGGATTTGTTACTCCAAAGATCAGAGTTCATTCACCCGGTAAGTAACAAACGACTCTCCAGGAGAGCACAGGTCACGATCAGGATAAGTTTTATTACTTGTAGCTGGAAAGGAAAGCACCAGGAATGTACTCCAAAGCAGTGTCTCCCTGATGAAAGACTGCATGAGGTTTTTATGAGATAGTAGAAAAAGAAAAAATGGGTCATCACATGTAAGATGAAGATGGGTTCCAGTTGTCATGTGTGGTGGCTTTGTCTGCTGCGCTGGCACCAGGGTGCGTGTGATGGTAACAGAGATGTAGATTCTCCTCTCCTCCCCAAGAGTGGAGACTTTAGCCTGGTAATAGGGAGAATTCACTGCAGTTCCTCTAAAACAGTGATTTTTTAACCGGTGTGCTGTGCCACACTGGTGTGCTATGATAGGGATCTTAGGTGTGCTGCAGAAATTCTAAAAGATAATTAATTAAATAATTTTTTGAAAAAGTTCAAAGCAAAGTAGGTATTTTTTTTTTTACTTTTTTTTTTTTTTTTTTTTTTTTGATAAAAAAAAATTAAGTGTGTTGCAGAAGCTTAAATATAGGTTCAAGTGTAAGGTGAGATTAAAAAAAAAAAGAGAGAGATTGAAAAATATTGCTGTATATAAGCTGCCAACGTTTTTCAGGGGCTAGTTTGTAAGTTTATATTAAATTAAAAGGTTCTTTGACTTCTGCTTAAAATTTCAGATCAGAGAATTCTTCCTAGTAGGATGAGTGTATTTTTTTCCTGAAATACTCTACCCAACAGGGTAGTGCAAAACAGGTGAAAAACCTAGGAGGACAGAATATTGACTTGTGAATCAATTAGAATTTTGTAAATAAATTTTGATCATGACACACAGAGGAAGGAGTCATTGTACTTGGTCTCAGTCATAAAGAATGCAAAGGATTTCAACAGGCAAAGACGGGTGCGGTTATTTCAGGCTTTTAGAAGGAGCTTGATACAAGTATGGAACGGCATGCAAAGGGGAACACTGGACACTTAGGTCCTTAGAAGGCAGCCCAGTATGACAAGGGAACTTAAAGGGAAGATAGAGGCAAGATAAAATGGAAGATGTGTTCAGAAATTCAGGAATCAACCACATTCTGGAAGGGACTGGATACCGTAATAAGAAAACTGCATTGTATTCTCTGTTATTTGTATTTTTTCTGATTGTACAAGTTTCTCTTGAAAAGTTTTAACTCTACTGCTCTCAGTGTTCAGGTCGTCAGAAAAAGCATAATCAAACAAATAAAACTGTATTCAAGTGTTTAAATTTGCATCATTAAACAGTATGATGTCTGGAAACATGGGTAAATATACACATATACACACATACACACATGTAGGTTTATTGATATCACAACACATGATGTGTTGAATGACATTCTATTAAATGTTTTCCAGACTTTATGCCCATCTATATTTTATAGCTCTATTGCATATCTAGTTTCTATGACTTGATAGCAACATACAGATTTCAGCAAAATACACCCATCCTACAAGGCAGAATTCTCTAATCTGAAATTTTAAGCAGAAATCAAAAAGCTTTTTAATTCAATATAAACTCACAAACATAAGGTAAAAAAAAACTAGGTCACATCTCAGAGTGTCAAATTTGAGATATATATACATATATATATGTATATATATGGCTATATAAGGAACCAAATAAAAATGCAGCTGCTTTTACCAAAAACATTTTAAATCTGTTTTTACCAGCACTGATCTGTTGTCTAATGAAACTATTGTGAATTAGAACAAAAATTAAATATTTTATAAAACCTCAATCATAAACTTTTTATGTTTTTCCATTACAAAATGGTCCCTAAAAATCATTCTTCACCATAGATATATTCAGAGTTAAGCATAACTTCTGGTTTGCCAGCTATAACTTCATCCCATTCTCACACAGAATATAAGTGAATAATGACAATGCTATCGTGGGTGTAACTATCAAGGCACTTCAATTTATGGAGAGATAATTCACTAATCAGGTGTAAACTTTACAAAATCAAGCATTATTTTTCCAAGGAAATTAGGCCTCATATCCCTAACATCTAGCACAATGTACATAGTAAGCACTAAATAAATACCTACTGAATGAAGGACTATTTAGATAGTGCAAGTTACAGCTGTAAGAACTCTATTGTAACATTCCTTACAAGTGTGAACAATTATAGGCCTTTCAAATACTCTTAAAGGGATGAGAGAGACAGATTAATTATGTGCCCTTTCATATTTCCTTATTTAGAAAACAAATTAATAATATAATGCTATAATGTATGCTCCACAATAGAAAGACTTCATTGTGAAACATTACAGAATCTGTGAAGTAAGAGTTCCTATTCTTTCCACCTGCATTAATTCCACGGTCTTTTTATCTTTGCTGCCCTCCTCTGGAATTCTGAAATCACCTGGTTCTCTTTTCCAAAGGATGTGCTCTTTATACTTGTGTTTACAACACAAATACAGGAATTCAACTTTTTAAGTTTTTAGTGCACAGTGCATTTTTACACAGTTTTATAGCACAACACTGAGAAAGAGGTGACAATGTAAATAATTGCAGATTATTCTCGTGTTTTATTCCATAACAAGCAGGTGCCATTTTGTGTAATTTCACGTGCCACCTTCTGAAGAACCTAATAAATGATTTTTTTCTTTCAAAGTATCTTCAGTAAGAATATTAGTTGACCTATTATTCAGCTATTAAGAACCAGAGTTTCTCTTTTATCCTCTTTTATTTAACAATCACCTTCCTTCTCCTGAATTGCTACATCACCTGTTCTCTATTATATACGTCACTATTTTAAGTATAATCAATACTTTTAAAAGAATGTAAAAATTTTGCAATATTTT
The DNA here is from genome assembly GCA_963574355.1 of Loris lydekkerianus. Classification (NCBI taxonomy): domain Eukaryota; kingdom Metazoa; phylum Chordata; class Mammalia; order Primates; family Lorisidae; genus Loris; species Loris lydekkerianus. Next base: position 6,869 of record CAUYPK010124945.1, on the reverse strand, counting down.
GAGTCTTAATGTGAACTTCTATGTAAATTTTTCTGGGCTTTGTGATGAGTCCAAATATGTCTCTTCATTGTGCCCTATTAAATAAGCAAAAAGCACTCAGTACAAGATGACTAATAGTATGGGTTTGATGCTCCAGAAAAAATTCAATATAGTAGCAGTACCACTTAATTAATTCCCTAACAGTAGAATGTATTTCACTATTCCGTCTCCTCGGTAATATGACTAATACAATCTTTTATGTTTCTTAGATCAGTACTTGTCCACTGATAATAATACATACAAACTTTGAAGATCCTGTTACAAGTTGACTCTCATCCAAGGAGCACTGACATTTTGTATTTCTAAAGAGTTCCCCTAGGCTGATGCTGCTGTTTCAAGGAGAACGCTTTGAGCAGCAGGCTCTAGATCAGTGCTGTGTAATAGAAACGTAACATTCATGAACTGTGAATGTTTCCAGTAGCCACATTCTAAAACAGTTAAAATAAACAGGTGAAATGTATTTTAGTCATATATTTTATTATTATATTAAACCAATATTTATCATGTTATCATACATGTATTATACAGAATTTAATATCACGTTAGCATATATCAAATTATATACTGTTATTAAAGCTATATACCCCCAAATTATGATTTCAATATGTAATTGATATTAAAAGCTATTGAGATATTTTACATTTTTCTTATCCTTATCTCTTCCCCCCTATTCTTATTTTTGTCCAAAATATTCAAAATCTAGTGACTATTTTACAACATAGCTCAATTTGGACAAGTCACATTTTGAGCTCTCAGAAGTCATACGGCTATCACAAAGGATGGAGCGTCCCTAGACAGAAACGTCAGGTCTGTTAACAGAAAATAAGTTGTTCATCATAACACCTGAAGGAAGGGGTAGGGAAAGTCCTATCTCAAACTTCTGTATCTAGAAGACCAGAAGAGGTAACATCTACTTACATGCAGTTGGGTTTTCCAAGATACCTACCAACAAAACAGTAAACAGTAAACGTCTTCCTATTTAATTTTCCCCCCAAACATCCATCAGCAAAGTTGTCACTTAGCAAACCTACCTCTAAGTATTTGGCCTCATAATCCTACACACACGCAGTCACATACACACACATATACAAACACACATATACAAACACTACACACACAGAGTCATAGAAGTTTCTTGGAATGGCCAACAAAAATGGTGTTATTTCTTATTTCTTGATGATAAGATGGATGGCATTTTCTAATTTCATATTTACACCTTTCCCTATCTACACGTACTACACTTATAAATAGGGGGAAAGTGTTTTCACAAGCTTGACAGCACATTTGTTACCATGAAACAGTATTTTCATACATGTTTAATTATTTGTCTGCTGTTCATACTGATAAAAGCTAGTCCTTTTCAACCCAAGAACACTTCTTTACTGCTATTGGCCAGCTAAGTCTGTTAATTTAGATAAAATCTCTATTTTTCATTCACATTTTTCTTATAGCACTGTTGGTTGAGGACGCTACACACACATGACTTCCCTCTCCTAAGCATGACTGATGGGCGACTAACCTTTCTCTCCAGGACATTCATACTTGAAATTCTGCACTAAATGACATTGGTATTATTAATGGTTTTGTCCACCTATTCCATGACTTTTCCTTTTTCCCACTATTTTATGTTAATTATCCATGTGGTTTATTACCACTTGCTCTTCTAAAAAATGTCTATATGCTTATATATTACAGGCAGAGATTTAGCCACTTTAGTTTTTTTCGACTACCTTATACTGCTTATGCAGTTATGACTATATTTTATTTATTTAGCACATTATGCACCAGTTTTCTACTATCACAAAATTTCTCTAATTTAAGATAGGGGAAGCACTCTCATGATCAGACATATTATGTGGTTCTTCACTCTAGAACTGATTTTGACTTCCCTTGTGTGCACTCCATGAGTATATTTTATACAAAAAAAAAAATTCTTCTATTACAAATAAGTCAATGCTTATGTGTTAACTCATAATTTTAAGACTTCTTATTTCCATAAATAATCTGCATCAGTATATGTAAAAAGCATGTATAAAATGAAATATTTAAAGCCAAGATTAAAACAAAAGTAAAAAGGGGGGAGAGTGGTTGCGCATCAGAGTCTACCAGTCATCATGCAATTTGATATTTACATTTTATCTCATTTGTTTTTCTCAACGGACATGCTTAGTAAGCGGGGGACACCATTGTGTAGTTGCTAGGATTAAAAGCCAGAATCAAAAAGAAAAAATAAAAAGGTCACAATCAGGTGCCTTTCAACAAACTCCAACACTAAAAAGCTTATTCAGGCCTTTGTTTTCCTTCTATAAGGCAGGTGAAGTTAGCATTCCATATGCACCTTATTAGGTAGGTCTGAAGACTAAAATAACATGGTTTCTTAAAATTCAATGGTTCGACAACATTGTACTGAGCAACCAAGTTTTAGAGTGTTCCAAGCTTTGGGAATTCAGTAGTGACCAAAATGATCAATGTCCCTGCTCTTATGGAGCCAGCATTATAGTGAAGGGAAACAATAGAACAAATAACAATAAAATAAATATTGTGTCAGATGGTAGTAAATGCTATGAAAAAGATCAAGCAAGATAGAGATACTGAAGAGTGATTGGCTGTTACTGTGTATAAAGTGATCAAAGAAGGCATCTTGGGGGGTCATACTTTAGCAGAGAATTGAAGGAAGTCATGGGAGGAGACAGACGTATGAATATACAAAGGAACGCTTCTCGGGCAGAGGGAACAAGTGCAAGGGCCCATGGTAAAATTGATATTCAGTAAGTACAAGTGGCAAGCAGGCTAACTTGGCTGGAATAATTAGTGAGTAGACAAATGATAGGAATTGAGGTCAGACAGGTCATGGGGACAAATAGACTATATTAAGGACTTTGCACTTTACTTTCAGTGAAATGCTTTGAGAAGAGGAATAGTATGATCTAGGTGATGTTTTATAAAGGATTGCGCTGGCTGTTGTACGGGAAACAGACACGGGAAGAGGGCAAAAGCTGAAACACAATGATACTTTCAGTGGTGAGGGTGATGAGAAGTGGCTGCATTTTGAATCTCTTTGTGTCACGGTGCCATCAGATTCACTAACCTACTAGAAGTGAAAATGAGAGAAAAATACGTTTTTTATACCAAAAGTTTTGGCCTAAGCAACTGGAGAATAAAGCTGAGAAAATGAAGGAAGAGATCATGGAGACTCTTAGCTACGTACGAATATGAGAAACAGTATAGGAGTAAAAAGTTTTTAGTCAGGAAAAGAGACTCCATTCTGGATATTTAATAGTACACATCCAAGTAAGCAGTTGTATGTACAAGTCTGAATAATCTGGGCTGGACATATACATTTGAAGATTGGAAGGTAAAATATGTTATTTAAAGCCCTATGAGTGGATGAGATTGGGACTGAGTGAAAACCCAGGGATGTTCCAAGAACAGGGCCCCAGAGTTTTCCAATATTTTAAAGTTAATGTAAAGAAGAAAGACTAGCACAGGAAAGTGGGAAATAATGGCAAATGAGAACAGACCTGCATCTCAGGTGACACGTGAACAGATCTTTTCAAAAAGTGTGGAGACAAGCACCTTGAACCAAATGCTGGTCATAGATTCATTTGATGAGAATTGAGAATAGCTCATTGAATCTGACATTGTAGAGTTCATGATGATTCTTTTTTTTTTTTTTTTTTTTAATGAATGGAAAAAGAGAAAGTGTAGGAAATGAGTAGGAAGAACTTTATGGTAGAGTGTTGCTCCAAAAGGAAGTAGAAAAGTGGTACCATAGTTGTAGCAAAAATATATAAAATGCAAAAAAAAAAAAAATGATGTAAATAGCAAAGATGGTCGTGATAATTCCCTTCCTTGTATCCATATTCACTGGTTTGCACTGAGACTTTGCATGTCTTCTCATCAAGAGATGGAGTTGGGGATGTTTATGTGACTTGTTTGACCATAAAAATGTAGTGAAAAGGATGTTTGTGCACTTCAAGATGCCATACATACTTTGTTAAAAAGCCTAACACAAAAGACATGCAGTGTGTGATTCATTATATAACATTCTAGAAATGTTAAAACAATAAAGCAGTGATTTCTAGTAGTTGGGGATGGAGAAGATATGTTGACTGAAAATGTACAGGAGAAAATCTCAAAGTGATGAAAATTCCGTATCTTGATTGTGGCCATTACACAACTGTATACATTTTTCAAAACTCGCAAATGGAATTTTTTTGTTCTGTAAAATATGTCTCTATAAAAAGAGAAAAATGAAAAGCTTCAATATTTACCTGTGTTCAACCAAGGTCAAGAACCACCGCAACACTCAAGCAAAATGTGCTACATTTGTACCTGAGTAGAAATTGTTGACTATCCAGCTGCCCCTGAAATTTCTTGGTCATAATCTGTCATCACCAGAGACAGACCAGGTGCATTCCAAAACCAAGATGTCTGTTAACTCAAGGAAGCAGATTTGACTTAGCTTATACCACTTTTTTCCCAGAAGGATTAGTAAAGGAAATTGTCACTACAGGATATGCAATGGCTGAGAAAAAATTATACAAATAAAGCAAAGGTTAGCAGAAAAACAAGAGAGGTTAGTTTCTCAGAAAAAATAATAATAATAAGCAAAGTTTAGAAGTAAACTTCCTTAGCTTTGTTCTTTTATATTATTCTGGGTCAAGATAAATTCTACCCAGCCTGATTCAGGATATGTATGTGTGTGTGTTTCTGTGTTTCCTTGAGAATTTTGCAATGCTTTTTTTTCAAAGACTATGATTTTGATTCCTATGAAATCCTGCAAATGGAATGACTATTGACCCTAATGACTATTTGACCTAAAAGAACAGCTTTTTGATTTTATTTTCATTTATGAAAATGTATATCAAGCAGATATATAAGATAAGCTCTTACCCTTATTTTTGTTTGTTTGTTTGAGACAGAGTCTCACTAGTCACCCTCAGTAGAGTGCTGGAGCGTCACAGCTCACAGCAATCTTGAACTCCTGGGCTTAAGCGATTCTCTTGCCTCAGCCTCCCAAGTAGCTGGGACCACCGGTGCCCGCCACAATGCCCAGCTATTTTTTATTGCAGTTGTCATTATTGTTTAGCTGGCCCAGCCGGGTTCGAACCCGCCAGCCTAGGTGTATGTGGCTGGTGCCATAACCACTGTGCTACAGGCACTGAGCCTCTTACCTGTGTGTTGGCTGCCACATGCAATAGGGTTGAGATAGAAAGTGTAGAGAAGGAGTTCTGAGTGTTCTTGTCACGCTTCTCTAGGGAGGGGGATGCTTCAGCTTCTTACTTAGAAGACCACCTACACATCTGCTGCCCAAGTTCCCACTGGAGTTGCTTCCAGTAGAACACATTTATCACGGATATCTAGCTGCACGTAATTGCCAACAGATGCTCAGGTTTCAGAATTTACTGTAGATAGTCCTTTACTGTGAACTTTTTCCCCGTGCTACTCAATGGCTTACAATTATCAGTTGCTGTGATACACAGATTTGTGCTTGTAAATGCTTTACCACATTCCAGCGTCCATTTCCACTTCTCCTTTAGAACACCTCCCAACCTTTTATATTTTGCTGTTTTGTTTTTTTTTTTTTTTTGAAATATCTTTTTTTCTCATTGACTTCAATAAAAAGTAAAACTCTGAAATCACTTAAGAGACCCCTTTCAGCACTAAGATTCATGAGCATATAGAGTAAATTCTATTAAAATAAATTTCTTTGCTGAGCCAATATGTAAATCAAAGTATTAAGAGCAAATTTCTAATGAACTGAATAAAATGGAATGTTCACAAAGATTTAAAAAATTATTATGAAATCATGTAAAACACACTTTTTATATCATATTGACAAAATAGTAAATAGCAAGGGGTATTAATGTTGGTATGATTAAACAGGTATTATATTTCAGTGTTGATAATCACCAAAAATACATTGAGGTGTGATGTTTTAGTCAGGCCACTCAAGATATTTTTGGTGATTGTTAAAACCACATACTGTCTATTTAATCACAGAATGTCTTCTTGTATTTATTTTCCTTATGGTGGAAAACCTGTACAAAAACAAAGTTTGGAAATAAAATGCATACCTCCTAATATTCTGAAATAAAAAAAAACATAAGAATAAAGTTTTAATTTTAGAATTTTGGAAAAAAATTATGCCATAGCCATAAAAGGGAATATTGCAAAGGCATTATAAGGGATTGTATAAATCTGTAATTTAAAATGTGAATATGTCCATGATAAGTTGCAAAGTGAAACAGTCAGATTAGGAAACAGCGTATGTAAGAAAGTATAATTTAGGAAGAAAAATGTGCTGTGTTTACAGGAAAGTACAAAAATTTAGAGAAAGAATATTTAAAAGAACAAACATTAAGTTAACAGTGGGTATCATTTTGTTTCATTCTGAATAATTTTCTTCTTTTACTTATTTAAATGTTCTAATTTTCATGATGAGATTTAATAATTTTGTAATCAAAACAAATATCTAAAACTGATTAGAAACTTTCAGGTCAGATTCTTCTTCTTTTTTTTCTTTTTGAGACAGAATCTCACTTTGCTGCTCTTTTTTTTGTTGTTGTTTTGTTTTGGTTTTTTTGTTTTTGTTTTTTTTTTATCTGTTAGGGATTCATTGAGGGTACAATAAGCCAGTTTACACTGGTTGCATTTGTTAGGTAAAATCTCACTTGCAATCCTGTTTGCCCCCAAAAGGTGTGGCACACACCAAGGCCTCACCCCTGGCAATATAACATTTATTACCCTTTTATGTTTATTGCTATATTTCCTTCCTATGAATTTTTACACACATAATATAATATATGCTATTTTATAACTTGATT
>CAUYPK010124944.1:0-17951 GCA_963574355.1 Loris lydekkerianus | reverse complement strand
TTTTGTTGGTTTAAAGCCTATTGTGTCTGCAAATAGAATTGCAACACCTGCTTTTTTCTGATTACCATTTGCCTGAAATATGGATGATCATCCTTTCACCCTGAGTCTATATTTATCTTTTAAGGTAAGATGTGACTCTTGTATGCAGCAAATATCTGGCCTGATTTTTTTGTATCCAGTCAGCCAACCTGTGCATCTTTAGAGGACAGTTTAAGCCATTCAAATTAATGGAGAATATTGATAAGTCTGGTAAAATTTTGGGTATCGAGTTTTTCAAAAATCTAGTGGACATTTTTAATCCTTTCACCATTGTGGAAGTTGGAGTTTGATCAAGAGTTTCTGAGTGAGTTTCCTTTTGTGGTAGAGGATTGGGGTAGTCGTTATGGAGGATAGTTTTGAGAATATCCTGAAGAGCTGGTTGGTTATGGCAAATTTCTTCAACATATGAATGTCATTAAAGTATTTAATTTTTCCATTATAAATGAAACTCAGTTTAGCTGGATACAGGATCTAGGGTTGAAAGTTATTTTGTTTTAGGAGATTAAAAGTCTATGACCACCCTCTTCTTGCTTGCAAAGTTTCAGCAGAGAGATCTGCAGTCATTCTAATATTCTTCCCTTTGTAGGTAATGTATTTCTTACATCTGGCTGCTTTCAGAATTTTCTCCTTCTTAATAACTTTATTGAAGTTAATTATGATATGCCTGGGGATGTCTTATGCTGATTCAGTCATGCTGGGGTTCTGAAACTGTCTGCTATCTGAATTTCAGAATCTTTTGGAATGGCTGGAAAATTCTCTTTCATAATTTCATGGAGAAGGGCCTCAGAGCCTTGCAAGGCCACTTCATCACTTTCATGGATTCCAATGAGGCAGATATTAGCATTCTTTGAATTATCCCAGAGCTCTCTAAGAGAATGATCCATTTTTGTTTTCCATTTCTCTTCCTCTTTGAGAGTTTGGGAGCATTCAAAAGCATTGTGTTCAATGTCAGAAATCCTTTCTTCTGCTTGCTCCCCTCTGTTACTGAGGGATTCTACTGTATTTTTCAGATCTTTGAGGGCTGCAAATTCTTGCTCCAGTGCATTAAAATCTTTGCTGGTTTTGTCTTTAAATTTGTTAAATTCTTCAGAGAACTTTTTAATTTCTCTTCGAATTTCTAATTCTGACTTTTGAATTGCTCTTCGAATTTCTAATTCCAAATTTTCCTCCATTCTATTAATCTTGTTTGCAATCCAAATTCTGAATTCGATTTCTGACATCTCATCGGTCTGCTATTTTTTAGAGACAAGGTCTCCCTCTTCATCAGGCTGGTCTCAAACTCATTAGCATAGGCAATTCACTCACCTCGTCCTCTCAGAGTGCTAGGATTACAGATATGAGCCACCACTCCTGGCCTCAGAAAACTTTTATATTTTAAGATCTTTAACTGCACATGCCCCTTCTCCCTGCTTTTTCTTTATTTTTAAGTAGGAGGAAAGGAGAGAAGGAAGGAAGGCAGTCTTAACTTTTTGAACAAGGGAACTTCATTTTCATTTTGTACTGGGCCCTTCTAATTATGTAGCAGGCTCCCATTTCTGCTTAGTGGTAATTGTGGGGTAAACTGGGATTGCAGTCACTCAAACAGCCTTAGGGCTCTAACCAAAATCTTCTGCACTGGGAGTAGAGGTGGGGTAGATAGAGGCAAGATAATAACAGAAATAAGGAGGTTACTGGGGATATTTGTCATTTGCATGTGAACAGGATCATACTGTTCTATCATATTATGTGGCCAATTTCTTTCTTCACTGAACCATATTCTTGGAGATGTGTCCACCAAAAGGAAAAAAATCAACCTTCTTTTTAACTACTGCAGGGAATTCCATCATTGGGGAGGAAGAGGGTCTTAAATTATTTCTCCATTCTCCTGATGGATATTTAAAATGGTCTTAGTTTTTCACTATTATAGGGCTACCTCCTTGTGTTCAGGCATGTTTCTCTAGGTTCCCACTCAAAAGTAGATTATTGGGTGATGGAGTATGGATATTTACAATTTTAGTATATTCTATCAAATTGCCTTTCAAAAACAGTATGCCAAGTTTCACTCCCAAAAGCAGTGTTCATCATCACATTTCCTAAGATTCTGTCCTTTACATTGTTTGCCAATCTGATTGATGAAAAATAAAGCTCATGTTCTTTGTTTTGCTTTTTAATTTGCATTCCTCAATCTTAGTAAAGTTGAACATCTTTTCATATGATGTTTATTGGCCCATGCTGTGCGAAATATTTGTAATCTTTGCTATTTTTTCTTAAAGGGTTGTTTGCCTTTTCCATGTTGAGTTGTAGGAGTCATTTACATTTCTGGATGTTAACTCTTGGTTACATTGCTAGTATTTTCCCGTAATATGTAACCTGTTTATGGTTTGTATTATCATGCAGAATTTTTAAATGTTTATGTAGTCATTTGATGTATTTGTATCAGTCTTTTCTTCTGTGGCTTTCTGTTTTGTTTATTGCTTTAGAAGACATTCCTTATCCAAGATAACAACCATATTATTGTTTTTTTCTTAATCTCTTATAGTGCTTTCCATTTAGATATTTAATCTACCTTAAACTTATTTTCTTATCAGAACTTTTGCATTTACTATACCTGGAACTCTCTTCTCGCAGATCTTCATATGGCTGGAGCTTGACTCCAATATTGCTTCTTCAAAGAGACCTTCCCTAAGCACACACACTAAATTAACCACTCTCCATTAGGATATGCCCTATTTCATTACATTCATTTATTTTCTTCATAGACCATTTCCCTCTGAAGTTACCTAATTTATTTATTTGTTAATGGTCTATCTCTCTTTAGATTATAAGCTCCATGAAAATAGGGACTTTGTCTTATTTCCAGCTTCTATAATATTTTTAAGGTTTATTTTAGTGAATTTGATATGATATAAGGATATATTTTTTATAAAAACTCTTGTTTTTTACCCTATTAAACATTGAATTAGTAAAGGATGATTATAATTATTAATCAGTCCAGTGACTCTCAATACTATTTGTATATCAGAGTAACACTTGGAGATTTTTTTAAAATGCAGATATGAAGTATGTATTAGTTTCCTAGGGCTGCCATAATAGAGTACTACAAACTGGGTGGCTTATAACAGAAATGTATGATCTCATAGTTTTGTAAGCTAGAAGTCCAAAATCAAAGTGTTGGCAGGACCATGCTTTCTTTGAAGGCCCTAGGGGAATAACTTTCCTTGACTCTCTGTAGCATCTGGTGGTTGCAATCCTTGACATCCCTTGGGTTTTAGCCTCCTCACTCAGCCTTCATCATTACATGGAGTACACACTTCTTGTGTGTTTGAATTTCTCTTTTCTTATTAGGATCCCAGTCATTGGATTAGGGCCTACTATGATATAGTGTGATTTCATTTTAACACAATTGTATCTACAAAGAAACCTATTTCCAAATATGGTCACAATCACAGGTACTAGGTGAATAAGAATGTTGGGGTGGGTGCTAGTCAACCCAGTATGGAGTGTCATATTTTAAAAATATGCTTGACTATGTCTAGAGTGGAGGTCCAGCATCCCTAACTTAAAAATTCTTCACAGACTTGACAAATGATATCAATCTTCACCTGAAAAAGTAATAACTTGAATGTTTCTGAAAGAGAGTGATAAAAACTAGTTTGGGCAGATATTTAAAATGCTATAAAGCTAAAATGATTAAAATAATTTAGTATAAGAAAATAATAAACAGAACAAAGAGATTCCATAAGTAGACCCAAATACATAAAACAATTTCATTTATGATAAAGATAGCAGTTGAATTCAGTGGGGAAAGAGGGCTTATTTTACAAATGGTGCTCAGATAACTGGCTATTCAGTGGTGAGGGAAAAGGGAGAAAGTATCCTTATCTTAGTCCTTATAGCAAAATATAATTCTAAATGTATCAGAAGTAGAAACAGAAAAATTTGAAAATACAATAATTTTAAAAGAACATATGAATGTACTTATTTGTACTCTAGAAATGGGGAAGGCCCTTTTTTAGACAGAGTTTTACTCAGTCACCCTGGGTAGAAAGCCATGGCATCATAGCTCACAGCAACTTCAAACTCTTGGGCTCAAGTGATCCTCTTGCCTCAGCCTCCCAAGTAGCTGGCACTACAGGTGCCTGCCATAACATCCAGCTAGGTTTAGACACCGAGTCTTGCTCTTTCGCATGCTGGTCTGGAACTCCTGACCTCAAGCAATCCACCCGCCTTGGCCTCCCAGAGTGCTGGGATTACAGGTATGAGCCACTGTACCTGGCCAAGGAAGGCCCTTTTAAAAGTAGAATCACTAACCCCATTGCCATAATGGAAAATATTTGACTACATAAAAGTTAAGAGATTTGTGAGGAAAAAACATAACACAAACAAATACAAAAGACTGGGCTAGGTACAGCAGTTCATACCTGTCATCCCAGGACTCTGTGAGGCTGAGGCAAGAGAATTGTTTAAGTCTGAGGTAGGGACTCATAATTTGCATTTATAAGAAGTTCCCAGGTAACAGTGTTGTAGATTCAGGGATAAAGACAAGAAGTTCCCAGGTAGCAGTGTTGTAGATTCAGGGATAAAGAGAAGAGTGATAGGTCTACATTTAGAAAAACATTTGGAAAAAGTATGGACTGCAGAGCAGAAAGACCAGAAGAAACTGAGTATCTCTAGTTCATCCTACTGTTGGAATCATATTGTGTACTTACAACCAGAAACACCCTAACCGATACTCCAGGTGATCTTGCTACTAAAACTTTACCCTATGGGCTCGGCGCCTGTGGCTCAAGCGGCTAAGGCATCAGCCACATACACGTGAGCTGGCGGGCTCGAATCCAGCTTGGCCTGCCAAACAACAATGATGGCTGCAACCAAAAAAAAGCCAGGCAATGGGCAGGCACCTGTAATTCCAGCTACTTGGGAGACGGAGGCAAGATAATCTCTTGAGCCCAGGAGTTGGAGGTTGCTGTGAGCTGTGATGCTACAGCACTCTACCCAGGGTGACAGCTTGAGGCTCTGTCTCAAAAAACAAATAAAAAAATAAAAATTTACCCTATGGATTATTTTTCAGAAGTTCACCAAAACATATGTTCATAGATGATTATGGTAGCATTGTTTGTTAATATCTAAAACTGGAAACAATCAAACCAATGATCAATAGGGAATTAATCTATCTAGTGGAATAGTATGTAGTGTTAAAAATTATTAAATAATTTTCATATGCTGTTAGAGAAATATCTCTCAGATATATTAAGTATAAATATCATGATGGCAACTTTTATGCTTTCAAACAAAAAAACTAAATATTTTCAAGTTTATTCTTAATTATTTCCTAAGAGGAAATAATGATTTTAAATTACTATATCTGAGTGAGTAGGATTGAGGTTATGCTATAGGTTTTTCAGTTTTAACTGTGTGCATTTCTGTTATGTTTAAATTTTCTAACTTTAAGTAAGTTTTCCTTTTTTAAAAAAACAAAAATATCATTTGGAGTAACCTTGGAAAGGCATAGGCCAATTTTCATTTCCTTCTTTGTATTTCTGTTTTGGAAAACAACTGATAAAGGTTATAAATTATGAGATGAATAGAAAAGTAAAGACTTCTCAGGTATTCTGATGTATAGTGAGGCTTGCGTGGCACTGACTTAGGGCATAGGTTATAAGCCCATGAAGGCTTTCTGCATTTCTAATAGGCTCCCAAGTGACACTAATGATGATGATGCACTGATCATACTTTGAATGAGAAGAGAAGGAGAAGGAAGAGGAAGATAGGGCTATGAAGATGAATAAGGAGAAGATATGAGACACTACAGAAGTATAATGATTGTGCATGAAGGATAAGGAAAGAATCTGGAATGACTGAGGTTTCTGGCCTGGGTGACTTTGAGGATGGTGGCAACATTAACAAAAAAGATAGAGAAATCAAGTGGGAGGAGAACAAGGTATAGGAAAAAACGGAGGAGTTGAGAGCAAAACTTATTAAATGGGTAAATGATTTTTCTGGGAGAGAAATTATGTGGATTTGTCCAGCAGTCCATTTGAACTCTCCATATGGAGCTTAGTAGGGTTCAGTTAGAGGTAGATGAGAGTCATCTGTATAAAGGTAAAAGTTGAGGCCATGGAACAGGATGATGAAACTGTTGAGGGAAAAAAGTGGCAGAGAAAACAGGAACTTCGGGAAATTCTAACTTTTTTTTTTTTTTTTTAGAGACAGGGTTTTGCTCTGTGATCCAGCCTGGAGTACAGTGGTGTGATTGTAGCTCACTGTAGCCTCAAACCCCTGGGCTCAAGTAATACCCCTGCCACAGTGTCTCGAGTAGCTTGGAATCCAGGTACATGCCACCATATTTGGCTAATTTTTTTTTTCAGCACTTGCCCAGGCTGCTCTTAAATTCTTGACCTCAAGTAGATGAGGGCTCTAAAGTGCTGGGATGACAGGCTCTGTCTTGGCCTCTAAAGTGTTGGGATGACAGGCTTGAGTCACCATGCCTAGCCCAGAAATGTTCATCTTTTTTTATTCTTTGAGACAGAGTCTTACTCTGTCACCCTTGGTAGAGTACCATGGCATCATAGCTCACAGCAATCTCAAACTCCTGGGCTCAAGCAATCCTCCCGCCCCACCCTCCTGAGTAGCTAGGACTACAAGCACCCGCCACAACACCTGGCTAGTTTTTTCATTTTTAGTAGAGATGGGGTGTCGCTTTGCTCAGGCTGGTCTCGAACTCTTGAGCTTGGGGATCCATCCACCTTGGCCTCCTAGAGTGCTGGGATTACAGGGGTGAGCCACTGTAACCAGCCAGAAATGTTAATTTTAAGAGACATGCTAAGGAAGGAAACTGGGTGCAGTGGCTCATGCCTGTAATCCTAGCACTTTAGGAGACCAAGATAGGAAAATCCTTTGAGCTCAGGAACTGGAGACCAGCTTGAACAAGAGTAACACCCTGTTTGAAGTTGATATGAGTTAGGCTGAAACCACAGCACTCTAACCTGGGTAATGGAGTTTACTCTCTCTCTCTCACACACACACAAGGTATGTGCTAAGGAAGGAAATGAGGAAGTAGTCAGGGAGGCAATATAGAAGACTAGATAGTCTGAAGAGTCCTCCAGCTATCTGTAGCAAATAGATACTGTATAAAACATAATTTTTATTGCACTTCTGGATGTGTGAGTTAGCAATTGCTATATCATAAACCATCCCAAAACTCCGTGGCTTGAAACCACAACCATTTGTCATTGCTCATTAGTGCGTGGGTTGGCTAAATATCTCTGCTAATCTGGATTAGGCACGTATCTATGGTCTTCTGGTAGGTTGGCTGGGGCTCACAGGTCTAGGGCGAGCCTGGCTTGGACAGCTGGATAACTGTGCCTCTCATCCTCCAGAAAGCTAGCCCAGACTCATTCACTCAGTAGTTACAGGTGTCCAAAAGAGTGAAAAGCATGCAAGGCTTCTTAGAGCCTATGCTTATACTTGACACAATATCACTTCTGCCACAGTCTGTTGACCAAAGCAAAACACATCACTGGTCTGGATTTGAAGAGTAAAGAAATAGATACCATCTCTTGATGGGAGGAGCTGCAAAGAGTGTACAGACAATTATGGCCATTTTTATAATCAATATATCATGTGAGATTTACTAGAAGTAAAAAACTAGAAGAAAAAAAACAACCAAACAAAAAAACCCAAAAACAACCAATGCAAACAAGCAAACAAAAGCCATTACAACAACAAGAAACTCCAATGAGCTGGTTGAGATGAGCAGGGCACTAGATGAGCCTTCCAAAACTGAGACAGAAATATTTCTTTGGAAAACTGTAGTGTTCTTACTGGAAGAAATAAGGAAAGGCCATTGGTCATGTAAGAAAACAAACACCTACATCAGAATTCAAAATTCATTAGAAAATTCTAGAAACACAAGGGGTGTCTGGAGAGTATCCATCTATGTAATATGAAAATAGAGACCTATATAGCTGGATACTTTCTGGACACCCCTTGTACTTTAAATTGAGATGGACATATCTTTGTTTTTCTGGTTTGTGAAACAAGTATGTATATAGGACATTTAGGAATTTGATCTTGGACTCAAAACCAGTTTTGAGGAACGTCATCCATCTCTTCCTAATGTGTTGAAAAAGTCTTCACATTGACTACTTTGGGTTATTCTGAAAACTACCTGTAAGAGAAGTAAGGCAGACATTATTATTCCTACTTCATATGACTTTTCAAAATAATACGTTCACTATCTTATAAAAGTGAATATGTATAAAAGTATTCATTTCAACATTAGTGGGAACAACCCATATTTCCATTCGACAGGAAAATGGGTAGACAAATTTTGGCATTTTCACATAATAGAATACTATACAGAGGTAAAATTGAATTAACTACAGCTACATGTAACATGTCTGAGTCTTAGAGAAATCAAGTTAAGTGAAAAAAAGAAGTCACAGAAAACTACATAAAATAACATTTTTATAAAATTACAAAGGAAGTAAAATATATAGCTCAGGTATAAATTATATATGACATAAAACTATATAAAAAGAAAATAAAGGAATAAAAATAAAATTCAAGATACTGTTTACCACTGGGGATGATGTGGAAAGTAAAGAGATGGGATAGTTCTTAGATTGGGCAGTGGGTTCATGAATCTTCATTTTATTATTGAATTTCACAACACATTTTTCTTTTCTGTTTATCAAATATCATCACATAATAATTTTTTAGATCTTAGATTGGACAATGGGTTCATGAATCTTCATTTTATTATTGAATTTCACAACACATTTTTCTTTTCTGTTTATCAAATATCATCACATAATTTTTTAGATCACCACAAAAGGAAAGAGAAACAGGAGAGAAGTGTCAAGGAAGCCACAGATTTCCAGTAAATGTGTTGTGCTTCAGCATCAAATACTATGGAAGTCCTCAGCAAGATGAGGCCTGTATGAAAACCATGGACTTCATAACTGGGAGCACATTGGTCAGCTTTGGAAGCAACCATATTCAATGAGGATTGCTGATGCTGGATCATAGGATGAAAAGGAATATGTTATGGAGGAAGTCCAGACTCAGAAGGTACACAAGTCTTTCATCTACTATCATCTCCGAAATCTATAAGAGCTAAGATTTGTCGAGGCTGTATTATATGCCAGTCCTTTTGCATATGAGGTCTGAAAATTAAGTTCACAAACTCATCCTAGAAAAAATTCTACATACCTCATTGCTGAATATCACTATCATCACCTTCAAAGTACTCCCCTTGGGAAGATATGCACTGACTTCCACCCTTCAAAGCAATTTTGGAACTCTTTCTGGAATGTAACATGTCACATGTAACATGTAACATGTCTGAGTCTTACAGACAATTTTGGAACTCTTTCTGGAATGGCCATCAGAACTATGGTCATATTACCTTTGATGTCCTGAATGTCATCGAAATATCTTTCTTTCAATATTTCCTTTATCTCTGGGGAAAGCAGAAAGTCATTGGGGGCCAGATCAGGCAAGTAGGAAGGGTTGTTTACTGGCTAAAAACTCCGTCATAGACAATGCTGCATGAACTGATGCAATGTCATGATACAAGAACCATGAGTTGTTGATGAAAAGTTCAGGTCTTTGTTGACTCTGCACCCGTAGCACAATGATTATGGCACCAGCCACATACACTGAAGCTGGTGGATTCGAATCCAGCCTGGGTCAGCTAAGCAACAATGACAAATGCAACAGAAAAATAGCTGGGCATTGTGGCAGTTGCCTGTAGTCTCAGCTACTCGGGAGGCTGAGGCAAGAGAATCCCTTTAGCCCAAGAGTTTGAGGTTGGTGTGAGCTATGATATCACAGCACTCTACTGTGGGCACGTAGTGAGACTTTGCCTAAAAAAAAAAAAAAAAAAAGAAAGAAATTTCAGATATTTTTCATCTAACTTTTTAGCACTTCCTAATAGTAAACGTGGTTAAACATTTGTCTAGTTGGTATGAATTCATAATGAATAACCCCTCCAATATCAAAAAAAGTTAGCAACATAATTTTGACTCTTGATTTAGACTGATGGAACATTTTTGGTCGTGGAGAATTGACTGACTTTCATTGTGCACTTCAATGCTTTGTTTTAGGATCATATTGGTACACCCATGTTTTGTCATCACTGACAATACGGTCCAAAACATTGTCTTGCCTCTTCAAAAGATCTTGGCAAACTTCAATTTTTTCTATTGTTGAGCTCCTTTGGGACCATTTTTACACACATTTTTCTCATGCCAAGATTTTCAGTTAAGATTTTACTAACTGGCTAGGCGTGGTGGCTCATGCCTGTAATCCTCTGGGAGGCTCAGGAGGGAGGATCACTTGAGCTCAGGAGTTCAAGACCAGTCTTAGGAAGAGCAAGACCTCATCTCTACTAAGAATAGAAAAAATTAGCTGGTTATTGTGGCAGGTACCTATAGTCCCCACCTACCTGGGGAGGCTGAGGCAAGAGGATCCCTTGAACCCAGGATGTGAAGTTGTTGTGAGCTATGCTGATACCATGGCACTCTATCCTGAGCAACAAAGTGTGAATCTATCTAAAAAAAATTTTTTTCTTAACTGTTCTCTATCAATGTTTACTTGGTCTGCTGTGCTTCTCATAATCAGCTAATGATTTTGACTCAAAATATGAAAAATGTTTGCAATGTTTTCATCAGTTCTGTGCATTACTGGCTGCCCTGATCTCTCCTTATCAGTGATACTTTCTCTCCCGTCAGAAAAATGTAATCCATTTGTGCACTGCCATTTTCTTCATGGCATTATCCCTGTAAATGTGGACTAACGTATCTCTGATTTCACTTCTACTTTTTCCAAGTTTAACAAGAAATTTACAAATGTTTTTTCATTTCTCTAATTCAAGCTCTGACATTTTCATAAGGGCACACAAAAACACCCAACAATAGTGAACATCACTCAGCAAGATGCCACTACTCATTGACATGAACAGAGCTGTGAAACACTAATATATCAAGGTTATAAAACCTTACAAATTTGTACAGTACTGCCACCATAACTGCGTGGTGGGAAGTTCATGAACTTAATTATCAGACCTTGAATACTATGTCATTTGATCCTCACAACCACATCCACAGAGTCTAGGGGAGAGTAAGCTCAACGCTTGTGTTACTACCAAATTATATTCACCTTTGACCACATGCAGAGAACACCACTGATGCTGGAATGGGAATGAATGCTTCACTATTCCATTCTAAATTTTAGGTATAAGAACTCAAATGGTTAAGTAATGGCAACTAACCCAAAGGTGATGAATCAAGTCTATCCAAAATGGATCATATATCCTCCATTGCCAGGCTAGGGAAAATGAAGCCTTATGACTGACAACTCACCTCTACCCCAAGATAGGGAGGGATAGTTCCCCAAAGGAAAAACCTGGGTTAATTATCAGAATAAGGAAGGAATGCTGGGAAGGTAGAAATAAGAGTTATCTACTAAATAAAAGCAGACTTAGATTTAGAACCCTGGTTTTATTACTTATTAGCTGGGTATGGATTGGGCCACTAATGAATTTCTTTTCTCATATGTAAGGGGGGGATGGTACTTACTTTAAAGAGTTGAGAATTACAAATACTGTAATGTACAACACTTTAGTAATATTCTTGGTACCTAATAAGTCTTCAATAAATGGTAATTTATAAAAGCCAAATGCTAGATTTTGTGCTATTAAATTATCTGAGTCCCAACACTCAAAGATCAAAGGTTAGGAAATGACATCTGTAACTATTAATGAACTTATATAAAACAAAATATGTTATAAGTAATACATTTTCATTTAAGGTAGTGTTTATAAGCTTCAAGAGACCTCTAATTCTCACCTTTAGGCTCTGCTGTTCCCTTTTATAATCTGCACACACAAGGCACAGAGTGGATAAGGAGGACAAGCTAAGCTAGCATCATTCAGCAGAAGCATTAAGAGGAATGCCTTAGAGTTCTGGCTTCAGACACTAATCTAAGCATCCAGCTATGGCTCAAAGGTGACTCAGCACAATTTTTTTCAGAACCTAATTTTAAGAGACATTTAAATGAATACCATTCAGAGCTGAACCTTCATACTCAATCTCCCTGTGTTTTGCCACCAAAATATCCTCTGTGTTGAAAGACTGCAATTTGCTTTGTACCATGGGACATTTACAAAGGTATTTTAGCTGTCCTTGACTTATTTATCAAACATTTACTACATACTGTGCAATAGGTATCAAAAGTACAGAGATGATTAAGCATAGGTGCTGCTCACAGTTTAGGGGCAGACATGCAGCAAAATGCTATAATGGATGGCTGTGATGAATCTGTATATAGATCTCTAGTTGGCGATCAGGAAAATAACTTATAAACACATGAGCCAAATCTTGGGGGAGGGGAGTTAAGACTTCACCAGAGACAAAGGGAAAGAGGCATTCTAGGCAATGGTACAAGAAAATGAGAAGATATGGACAGCTTACTGTGTATGGAATGCACTTTATTATTACTGGAGTGGAGCAGGGAGGTAGGAAATGAGGCTAGATAAGTGATCAGGTGGGCGAGAGGATCATAAAGGGACCATGGAAGTTGGAGAGTGCCATGTTAGAAGGACAAATTACTCTGGAGTTGATAAGCATGGCGGATTAAAGCAATGATTCTTAATTCTCTCTTGTGTCATAGATTCTTTTTAAAAAACAGAAAAAGTGCATGAGTCCTTTTGAAGCCAGAGAAGCCGTCTGCAACATGAAGTTTGAGAAGCTAAGCTGAAGCAGTACAGCTGACCCTAGACTGCTTAGTTCACATTCTTTCCCACACCTCTCATAATTATCTAATTAAGGTTTTACCATGATTATAAAAATGTTTGTCTCAAGAGACTTTAAGAAAGTAGTTACACATAGGCAATAAGTGTTTTAATTTAGTAAAATAAAAGTTATATTAATAATATAATGTTTTCTTTGATGATTCTCTTAGATATTTTGTTAAAATAAAAGTTACCTTAATGTTGTTCAAACATTTTTGCATTGTTAAAACAAAGACTACTTTGATATTGTTTTCTGTCAAATAAAATTAAAAATTTCTAGGTTTGTTTCCTCCTACTCCCATTATAAAAATTATTAGAATTGTAACCGAGGCAGAACAGTCTTTAGACACTACTCTCACTGTTTTCTAGAATTGCTGGCCTTCTGATAAAGTTTAGTGGACCTATCCCCTGGCTGACAAAGACAGCTGGACCTTCTTTGTCCAGTGACATTTATGGCGACCACCAAGGGACCCCTAGACTGCTCTGGTAAGTGCCATGTCTTGGAAGCCTAGTGGTCACCTGAACAGGCAGGTCCAAGGGGCAGTGCTCTGAGGCTCCTAGCAGTAGTGTTGTGAGATTTCTCCAGGCTCTACTCTCATGTGCCCACTTTCTCCATCACTAAGGTCCACCTGCTTTATTCTGGTAGTGCTCTGAGAACTTGAGTTTTCATCTGTTATGGTTCTGTTCTTTAGAAATCTGATGTTTCCATGTCTGATCTGTATTATAGGATCTCAGGGCACTCTCCCTAAAAACGGCCCTTTGGGGGGCAGTTCCTGTAGCTCAAAGGAGTAGGGCACCGGCCCCATATACTGGAGGTGGTGGGTTCAAACCCAGCCCCGGCCAAAAACAAACAAAACAAAACAAAGCAAAAAAAAACAAAAACCCAGCCCTTTGGGGGCAGATTCTGTCTAATGGTCTCAGCATGGGTACCCATCAATGATTAAGAAGGAAATGAAGTTTTATTGTAACACAACCTGGCCCATGTGTTCATCTCCAGAGAGAAATAATTGAAAAATGGGTCCTTGAATTATTACTATCATGATGTTACGTTGTTTAAAATAACAAATCTTATTTAAAAACTTATGTTTGTTTTATCTTGTTCAGATTTATGAGGTTAAAAGCAGTAATTAGAGAGGCAGCGTGCTTGCGTCCGGGTGGTTGAGATCCAGAAGCCTGAAATTGGCAGCTCCCCACTGTCCCTCTGGAAGAGATGCTGCTGAATCAGTGCAGGACAACGTGAGTGCCCTGAGGGACTTCCTCAGTTGAGGAGCAGTGGGGTGACAGGGCACAGGTGACAAGGCCGAAGAAAGATGGAGCAGCCCCGGGCGGCAGAGTTGGGAATGGGAAGCAGCAACGAGGAACCCAGTGGGGGTCAGAGCAACAAGCCAAGGCCTAGGAACCCGGCCGCCAAAGAATAGGAAACAAAAAACCCAAATTGCATGACCGAATTACAACTTTTAGAAAATCTGCTGTCAAAAAAGAAAAACATCTTATTCAACATCCTATTAATTCTCAAGTTGGGATGAGCGTCCTGCAGCTCATCTGAACCATGTTTGAATTTTTCAGAAAAGGAAGTACTGGATCTTTTTGAAAAAATGATGAAGGACATGAACCTTAATAAAGAAAAAGAGGCTCCTTTATGAAACAGATTTTACCACCAAGCGTGAGATGGTTGTCTAGTATATTTCTGTCACCCAGATCTATAGTTGGAAGTAAAATTACAGATGGGCTGAAAAATAGCAAACATCAGTACACCCTGTCTTCACAAGACTATGTTCATGAGATACAATCTGGTATTTCAGATGAGAAACTTCTTAATTGCCTAGAATACCTGAGGGTTTCTTTAACCAGCAATCCTATCAGGTAGGTGGTTCTTATCATTTTTATATGATTCATACAATTCGTAATACATATAATTGTAAATATAATAAATTACATTATTTTAACCTCAAGATTTTCTGAGTGGAAGTCTGATAATAAAACAGCAATGTCTGATTGTGAAGTTGTAAACATTTCAAAATATACTTAGTTAAGTGGATCTCTAGCGTGCAATTTTAAGAATATAAACATTTTATTATTTAATACCTTTTTGATTATATAAGATATAGAGCTAAGAGTTAAATACCCAATTTTAGGTGGAAATCTAGTTGTGTACTCAGATAATTATTATGTGCTTATTTTTGAAACTTAGTATTTTGGCTTTACGATTTCACTCCTTTCAAATCTGACAAGTTGCAGCATTCAGAAATGAATGGGGTGGGAACTAGTAAAAATGCATTTTTATGAATATGGCAAGAAAGGCTTTAAATTACACGCAAGACTTTTAAAATGTAGCAACCACTAGCACACCCCAAAGAGTTGTGGGATGAGGTGAGAACCTGACAGGTCCCGATTGGCTGGAGGCAGCTGCAGTCTGGTAGCCAATTGGCTACATAGGTAGTGTAAAGCTGGTTGTGTCAAGCCCCCAGCATTTGGTAGTAGCCCTTGGTAGAGCTCAAATACAGTCTGTGGAGCTCCCTGAGGAGAGCCAAATGCCACCTCCTTTTCCTCAGCTATCCTTAAGATGAATAAGAGTGGGTCTGGAAGCTGTGGGAGCATCTCTGCTGAAGGTGGAAGTCGTGGAGGCAATGACCAGCCATCTGAGGGAAGTACAGCTGCAGTGAGGAAGACCCTCAGACCCAAGGTCTGAATCCGGAACATTCTACCTTGTTGTGTAAGCCAGCTGCTCACCTGGCTGATAATGTGTTCAAGGTTAGGGGAATTGTAATTTCCCAGGTCTGCACTGCGGGAATAATAAGACAGTTGTTTAAAGTTCAGACAGGGCTCCAAATTGCTTTCTTTACAAAATTGATAATATGACCTTGAAGCCAATCGAGGCCTGGCATTGGCTTGGCAGAGATAAAGGCAAGCTGCCAGTCGGAGTATATGCTAAAGTGTTTGGCATCCTTAAAGGTTCCATGGGGTCAAAGATCTTGAGATATTAAAAATCTGTGTCCTGGAGGACATGAACGAGTTCACTGTGCATATTATAGACATGGTTAATACACACATGATTCTGGATAAAGGCCATCAAGAGACCACTGGGAAAAGTGTGCCTGTGGATGACGCTAAATAGGACAAATGTCGCCTCAACTTTACCCGGAAGGAGGTGCTACATTTGATTTATGAGTTTCCTCGACAGGAAGGGAAGAGCATCTATGAACTCCAGAGTCAGCTCTGCAGCCTGAGCATTAAAGCCATCAAGGAAGTGATTGATTATTTGACCATCCAGGGCCACTTCTATCCCATTGTGAATTGGGAGCATTTTAAATCTGCTGATTGAGGTATATGGAAGCATACTTTCATCTTCTGAAGACCCTTACCTCCAGCTGTAATTTTGACCTGTTGACTTTAAGGAAGTAGGATTTTTCAACAAAAAAAATCTCGACTGGCATCCTTAGGCAATTCGCTGCATTTCCAACTGCTTCGAACTTTTCTGTTTTTCTAACCGTATTTAAAGCTCCAATGAAGATGTCGATGGACAAATAGGACACTTTGTAGGATCTACCAGCAATATAATGGAAACACTCTAGGATGGATGATTTGGGGGAGAAAAGCTACAGAAAAAAGTTGAAATTTATTATTTAACTTCTTTTTAAAGAAGAAGCGTGGACCTTCTTTTTCCCAAAATATCTACATATTAGGAGTAACTAGTTGTAGGTCAGGGAGCCAGCTAAGAGAAAATAATAAAAAAAAATGTTAATTGTATTTACATTAGACTTATTTTTCATGTTTGTATTTAGCTTATTATAGTCATATTGTTATCTCTTGCTAAATATAATTAGTTCGAATGTGCTAAAGATAGTAATTCAGGAATTCAAATAATCAGTTCAAGCACTTATTTAATTTGCTCTTATTACCATAGGTTTAAATTTACGTTTTCATAAAATTAAGATCATACTGTGTTTAAATAAATGCTCCATTTTTGCAAGGTGAAAAAAAATATAAGCAGTAACTAAAACTGTATTTTAATCCCTGATCTGTGTTATACATCTAATTTATAGGGTGTAAAAATGGTTAACAAGAAAAAAAATTTAAAATGGTAACTAAAACCTTGGTAAACTGCTAAGATAAATAAATTAGGTAATTAAAAAAGTAATAATCTGAATAAAAACTGAAAAAAATTCTGAATAAAAACTGAAAAAAATTCTGAAAAAAAAGTCTGAAAAAAATTTGTTTGCTGGTTTAAAAACCAGCAAATATAAATTCTGCTTCTGTCTACATATGTCATGTGCCTGTGATATTTTACTACCAAAATATGCAAAAGAGCTCTAATTAGTTAGCTTTCAAAAAGGGAAAAAGGTAACTGCTTAAATCAAATATTTTACCAAGAAAACAGAAAAGAACTCAAATGCCTTTTTGTTTATGTGACTTTGGTAATCTTTGATAAATAAAAGTAGTTTTAAAACTGGTATTAAAGTTCAGTTGTTTAAAGATTATAAAATTGCTACTTGTAATATTTCTAACCTTTGCTGAATTTGATTGTGAACTTAGGTTCTTAATTTTGAGCCTTTAAATTCTGAGGTCAGATAGGTATCTGTAGTAAAGCCTAGGGACATGTTCTCTGTGTCTAGGTCAGCAGCTACAAGGAAGACGCAGTCTAACCCACACACCCCTTTGTTCCCTGTTTCAACTTTGCCCCCATTATTCGAAAAGAAATTGAATCCTCTAGCCATCCTGTTTTCTGTCTTTGTATCTGATGAATGAATTAAGGACAAGATAGGTCCTGTCCTTTGCAGCCACTTTTGATGACAGGTGGCCATGTCAGACTTAGGAGGAACAGGAAAGATCAGGAAGAGTGCCTATGTTGTAGTTGCAAAATGTTTTTCAGTAAATTAAAACCTTAAAGTCATATTCTGTTAAATTAGAAAGAGTATCAAAATATGTCTGAGTCATTTGTAAGATATAATACTTTAGTTGTTTATGACTGTTTAGAAAACTGACTCTTCAACAGTAATATGGAAAAAATTTAAAATGACAATAATAATGCCTAATGCAAATTCCAATGTGCCATGTGCCAGACAGGGACTATATAACCTGACCCTCAGAAATGGAATTTCAATTTCCTTAGACTAATTTCAGGACACTCCTTTAA
>CAUYPK010124940.1:0-12601 GCA_963574355.1 Loris lydekkerianus | reverse complement strand
ATGAAATGTTCTGTAGATGTCTGTTAAGTCCAGATGTTGAATGGTTGAGTTTAAATCTAAAATGTCTTTGCTTAGCTTCTTTTTGGAGGATCTATCCAGCACTGTAAAGGGGTGTTAAAATCTCCAACTACTATGGAAGTGGAGGAAATTGAGTTGCTCATGTCTGTTAGAGTTTCTCTTATAAATTGAGGTGCATTGTGGTTGGATGCATAAATATTAATAATTGAGATCTCATCATTTTGAGTATTACCTTTAGCAAATATGAAGTGTCCATCCTTATCCTTAATTATTTTGGTTGGTTTAAAGCCTATTGTATCTGTGAACAGGATTGCAATGCCTGCTTTTTTCTGCTTTTCATTTGCCTGGAATATAGATGACTCCCACAGTCGCAAAAGGACTAAAAACGTCCACCAGACTCTCGAAAGGCTTATCAATATTCTCAGTTAATGTGAATGGTTTAAATTGTCCTCTAACGAGGCACAGGTTGGCTGACTGGATACAAAAACTAAAGCCAGATATCTGCTGCATCCAAGAATTGCATCTTACATTAAAAGACAAATATAGACTCTTTGTCTTTCTTTAGCAGAGATGTTTCTAAGGAGGCAAACAGCTTCCCAATATCCTAAAAGATAATCATCCAGTCTTAAAGAAATATGAATAGAGATACAGTCAAATAGGCCCTCATAGCTTTTTATTTATTTATTTTTGCAGTTTTTGGCCGGGGCTGGGTTTTAACCCACCACCTCTGGCATATGGGGCTGGTGCTCCACTCCTTTAAGCCACAGGGACCACCTGGGTTTCATAGCTTTTTCTCTTAATTTTCTTCCTTACTGATCCATTCTGAAAAAAAAAGTAATTTATTATATTCTTGGTCCCACTTTAGTACAGGCAGCTGGCAGAAAAGACGAGCTTTTTATCTTTTACCCCCTTGGCCCCTGCTAAATAAATTCTGGCTAGTATTTTGTTATATATGTAGGTAGTGGTCAATAGATTATTTGTAATCTATTGATTACAAATAGATTATTGAAATAGATTATTTCAAAGTTAAAAATCAAAGACAACTAAATGTAAACAGTTGTCCTTCTAGACAATTACATACCACAGAGACACAGAAATTATTTAAGAAATATTTGTGATGTTCCTACTCTGTGCAAGGCACTCTGCTAGCATCTTAAATCAGAATGCGACTACTCAAAAGAAATAAACCATTTCTAACAAAAGAAGAAGCAAATTACAGAGTGGTTTTAATTTTCCTCACTGATGGTATAAGAAACATGTCTTTTTTAGCAACCACCTATGCAAATGGGTGTGTTGGTGCACAACTGTGGATAGACTGTGCATGGCTTGCACTGAGTAGCATTTATATGCCTTGTTACTCCTACATAAATATGCCCAGCCTGGCTTTTGTTAATTGCTATTTAGAGCAATGGTGATTAAAGTAAATACAGGAGTACAAATAGGAATGCTTTAAAATAATGGTGTAATCATTACTAATTCATTTTATATTTATTGTGGTATTAATTCTAATGAACCTTCTTGATATTAATGTGGGTGTTATAAGTACTCAGATTGAATTTTTCACTGTGAGTCAGTATTAATTAAATGAATGGCTATTATTACCTGTGTAATGGGCCTAGAAGGGATATTATTTTGGTGTTTATAAAAATCAATAGTAATACTTTAACAGTAAAAGCCTGTTTTTATTCCTTCGTGTTGATTATTGGTGCAGCTTAATTAATGTGTGCTTATTGTATGATAATATAGTTACATAGATTCCAACCAAGCTCATGACCTGTAATATGCTTCTGAAATGTCTTCTTTACCCACCAAATAAGATGAAATTTTATTCAAGTAACCTTGAGCTGGAGTAAATTTTTACTTTTTTAACTCTTTGAAATTGATAGCCCATTTATGGTTTACATAGATTTTTCTCAATCAGATTATTAGAACAATCAACCTAATTTCCTGAAAGTAAGTTAAATGAAGTGATATAAAATGGCTTTGACACTATCAATTCTTATGCTCTTCTGAGACCCTGAATTGGTGGAATACTTTATAGTATGCAAATACATTTTACAACCATTTTTCCAGTCAAATTATTGTTATGATCAACATTATTTTTATAAGAAGCTATGTATTTAGTTCATCATAGTGAATGATTAAGGAAATAATTTAGAAATGTTATTTCTGGGACTGAATTCTAGCTCCACTGTTTGTTAATCATAGGACATTAGGCCATTCTAAGAGTGTTATTACCTATAAAACAGAATACCAAAAGCACCTACCTCATAGATTTATGAAGTACCTCACTCAGTAATTGGTGTGTCCTTATCTCCCCATTTGTGTTAACACCTACAATTATTATAGGCAACTAGGTGGGGAAAAATGAGTGTGGAGCAGGGTATGGACACTCTAAAGTTAAAGAAGAGGTCTTTAGGCCATTTAGGAAATGACATTTTATTGGTAACAGGGAATGGACCTTACCCCCCCCAAAAAAAAAAAAAAAATTGCAGACAGGAACAGAGTATCAGTAAGGAGGTTGGCTAAACAACTCCCACGTGGGCCGGGTAGTTAGGAACTGGCTGCAGGAGGGCAGATGGTGTCATTTTACAAGACTTCACTTTGAGAACAGCAGAGAAAAAAGCACACCCTTGAATGGATTAAAGGTTTTAGAAATGGTACACTAAGAAACTTGACTGTATAATCCGTATGTTGGAAGGAGTTAGAGCCTCACTTCCAAAGGGTATGTTATACTTGGAAATTTACTGCCCAGAGTAAGACTTTTACCAAATTTTAAGCATCTGCATTAACTGATGATTTGATATAGTTCATGAGTTAACATGAAATACTGGCAGGAAAAAGTAATAATTCTTTTGATGGTTCTTCTCAAATTGTGTTTGGCATTTATAGGATAACAATTGTCAAATGTGTAAGTTATACAATTTTAATGACTTTTTTTGGAATAAAAAATTTAAATATATTAGTCATATCCATGTGGATAATATATATTTACCAAAAGAAGTACTATTATAAAATACTAGATATTAGTTTTTACTTAATGTGAAATGATACATGAGCTTGTACTCCTAGAAACAGGTATATATGTATATTTGGATAAAAAAAGCAAAAGAAAAGATTTTGATAATTATTTAATAGCATACAAAATACATTTAATCTCATTTAGCTATAATACAATTGCTTGTTCATTAAAATATGAATTAAAAATTTGCCATACTTTGAAAAATTAACCTTAATTTTGAGTATTGAGTATTATTAAATCTCAATACATATGTTGAATAAATACCCTGTTAATTTATGTTCCTGATAGTTTCAATACATAGTGGCTTATAAATTGAAATATTCTTAATATGTAATCATAAGGAATCAAAAGTAAACATGGTAAATTTCAAATGGAGAGGAAATTAGAGTTGGTCTTGAGTTTTGCTTTTTTTTGTTTTTTGATAGTAAATAAAACATTTACAACTCACCTAATATTTAAAATAAAAATGAGGACCAGATGTTTATTCATAAGTAAAGTCCATATCTTTAGTACAGATAAATTGTAGGAAAATTATAAGGAATGGTCTGTTCATTAGAATAGTAGTGAAGGCTTAAGGGTATAAGAAAAAAAGAAAGAAAAAGTACAAAAGGAGAAAGAAATATGGAAGCTATATTGCAGGGAAAATGATGTGGTAAGAAGTGAGGCATAAGTGGAAGGAGAGAAAATGAGATACACGGTCACAGGTCTTGTAATGATAGGGACACATTCTGAGAAATTTGTCTGTATGTGATTTTGGTGTACATCCCCGAGTGCACTTTCAGAAACCCAGGTGCTGTAGCCTACTGCACACCAAGACTATAGGGCATCGACCATAGCTCCTGCACTACCACCTGTACAGCACGTTACTGTATTGAACACCATAAGCAATAGTAAGTATTTGTGTTTGCAAATGTATTTAAGCAGAAAAGGTGCTATAAAAATACAGTATAAAAGATAAGAAACAGTACATAAGTATGGGGCGCTCACCATGAATAGAGCTTACAAGATTGGAAGTTGCCTGGGGTGAGTCCGTAGGTGAGTGGTAAGTGGTGAATGGTGTGAAGGCCTAAGACATTGCTGTGCACTACTGCCAGCTTTATAAACCCTGGGCAGTACACTCAGACTACACTCAATTTATTTAAAAATATTTTTCCTTTTTAATATATTAGCTTTAGCTTACTATAAATTTTTTATTTCATAAACTTTTTAACTTTTTAAATCTATTTGACTCTTTTGTAATAACACCTAGCTAATCAGATACCCAGAATGCAGCTATACAGAAGTAATTTCTTTCTTGATATCATTATTCTAATATATATATTTTTTCATTTTTAATTATTTTTTAAACTTTTTTTTATTAAAAGCTGGGACACAAACCAACACACTAGCCTAGTCAGGATCATCAAAATCACTGTCTTCCACCTCCACACCTTGTCCCACTGGAAGGTCTGTAGAGCTGTCAACTCCTGTGATAACAATGCCTTCTTCTAGAATACCTCCTGCAGGACCTGCCTGGGAAGGTGTCACTCTTTTCAGAAATATGTCCATGGTAGTGTGCTTGGTTTGTTTCTTTTTGAATCAGAGGTTTGTGTGAGTAGAGCCTTTGCTACAATGATACGATGGCTGTGACATCACTAGGTGATTGGAATTTGCAACTTCATTATGGTCTTATAGAACCACATCATATACTATCTGTAGTTTGTCAAAACATCCTTATGAATCACGTGACTGTGTAGAGAACGCTTGGCTCAGTAAGTGATGTGCGAGATATTGTGGGGAATTCCCAGAGGGGTGTCAAAAATGAAAGCCTTGTTTCAGAGTTTTATAATAAAAATTAGATGTGTAATCTAATCTGTATAGCTTTTTCAACCATTCTTTATCATGCCATACTATTTACTTTTATTACTTACTATTTGGAATAGTGCAAAAACTTATTCCTTGGGATTGAAGATCACAGAATACTGATAAATTCATTTTATAAATGGAAAAAAAAAATCCTATGATATAGTGAAATTTTCTGACTAGCCAGCACTAGTCACAACAGTGTTAGTGTTTGCAATCTATAAAATCAGTTTCCCCTGGCAAAGACAAAAGGAAAAATGAAAAAAAAAAAAAAGGCCCCTCTTTACCTATGAAAAACAATGGTGTTGGCATCTTTGCATATCTTCCAGGTAAGGCTAAGATACTATTAGTAAAAATAATTCTAGTCTCACTCTAGATCCTGAAGTGTTAAAATCTCTCTTACACTGTCATAAAACCACTATTAAACTTTTCTTTTGATCCTACCATCTCTCTTTTGAAGCCAAACATGGCAAAGAAAGAAACTAAATGTCCATGTAATCAAAATAGCTATGGCTATTTAAAAATAATTGCTTCTCAGGGGTATCTGATGCAATAATTATCTGTATTAAGTTGTGGATCCAATATTTTCTTCTTGGATAGAGTGTGTGTTTGATATTTTAGAAGCATGGATATTGCTATTGATAAACAAAGCGTGGTCTGATAGGGTTACATAGGGAACACACAGTGGCTCTCAGAAGTGATGGCCCAGCGCCTGGTGATATCCTGTTTGTTTTACTAGCCACGTTCAGGGTTGAATTATGTACACTCAAAATGTAAATGCTTACATTTTAGTAAAAATGTAAATAGATAAATGAATAAATCAATTAATTAAAAATCCTTTTAAAAAACCTGGGTATATTTTTGCAGGGTTCTAGGTCATTGAAGGTTTTTAAATTCAATATGTTATAGACATAATTTAAGGCTAAGTCATACTCGTTCCCGATTTCCTTGGCTCTGTTTTTCACCAACCTTTTTATTTTTTCAGTGTACTTCTCAGACATTCAGTATCCCGTCCTTCCCTCTTTTCATCTATTTACTATGTTATTTGGGGCAGATTAATAATGTTCTCTGAGCTTTTAGTTTTTTTCTCTTGGAAACAGGTATCATGATATTTCTCTAAAATTTCGTGGTGACTGCTGAAAGAATAACAGTGTCTACTCTTTTGGCCAATGTCTAGCACATGGCAGGCGTTCATACCTACTCATGGGGGGTCCCGCCCTACCCGCGCTAAGCATCATGTCAGCCTGGAAGCAAACATCCCTTCAATTACTTTCCCCTTTCTTCCCAACATCAAGTTTGTAACCAAGAGTTGACTAATTCTCTACTATATCTTATACAACCATCAGGGATAAAATAGTATCAGTCTATTATATCTATGGTAGTTCCTGAAAAAATGCCCCCAGAGCACTCAATTTAACAATTCATGATGGTGCTAAAAGGATGAAACCTCATAACATTAGAAACTGAAGTTTATACTCAGCAATTTATTGGAGTCTGGGAGTCATTTTCTTTAGTTATAGAATAAATTAGTTTCTCTTTAACTTTTTTTTTTTTAGAGACGGAGTTTCACTTTGTCACCCGCGGTAGAGTGATGTGGCATCACAGCTCACAGCAACCTCCAACTCCTGGGCTTAGGTGATTCTCTTGCCTCAGCCTCCCAAGTAGCTGGGACTACAGGTGCCCACCACAGCGCCCAGCTATTTTTTTGTTGCAGTTTGGCCAGGGCCGGGTTTGAACCCGCCACCATCGGTATATGGAGCTGGTACCCTACCCACTGAGCCACAGGTGCCATCCTCTCTTTAATTTTTTTAAGTCTGCTAGAGCTAAGCATAATCAGTGCCCCATGGACACTTTACTGTTTGAATCAGAACCCTGTAGCTAAACAGGTGCCATGAAAGGAAGAGACAGTTAGACTCTCACTGTCTGTCTCAGAGATGGAGGGTATATGTGCACACATATTACAAAACACTCTCTCTGCTTCAGGGTGTTCAGAGGTGCCCATATTTGGTACTTCTTTTTATACTATTATTCAAGGATCAAATCCATCAATACATAATACACTTAAGGTATTGAAGGCAGAAAGAGATACAGAGAGTCAGAAAGAAAATGAAGACTGGTCACTGTTCTTTACTATTCTGTAAAAAGTGTTCTTCTCAGTATAGGGTGTGTTTTGCCTGTTGAGAACTCATTTATCTTTTCAGCAATAATTTCTCTACCTTCTCTCGAAGACGCTTTCTCTCCCTCTCAATCAGCTGGTGCTCTGGGT
The DNA here is from genome assembly GCA_963574355.1 of Loris lydekkerianus. Lineage (NCBI taxonomy): Eukaryota > Metazoa > Chordata > Mammalia > Primates > Lorisidae > Loris > Loris lydekkerianus. The sequence goes on along the minus strand of CAUYPK010124940.1, from coordinate 5,453 downwards.
GTGAACACAGGGCCTGGATCTGTTCATTCAGGGTATTCCAATCCTCTGGTCTCAGCAATTCACTAAGAGCGAGGCATGTGACCTATACAGGTAAATAGGACTTATTTCTGGGACTGAGGCTGAAATCACTGGGTATGAGAATCTTTCTTGCTAGGGTAGCAAACTTTTTAGGAAGTGAGCCTGGAACTGATTTTGGCCTTTCTGAAAATTAAGCCAACACACAGGATAGCAGAGTCAGGAGATGGAGAGACATGTTTTCTGGATCCAGCCATGTCTGAAGCCTGACCTTGCTTGGACTACTCAATTCCTTGAATCAATCAGGCCTTTTAATTCTGTTAGAAACTCACTGGTAAATAAAACATTAATGACTGACACATCACCTTTCTCCTCTCAGCTCAAGCAATGCCTCCTCATTTGGAGCCCCTTCTCTGATACAACCACATCCATAATCACCCCTTTCCCTGTCTTCCATCTGGCTGGACTAGGTTCCTTTGTTCTATGCTCTCAGGAAACGGTATTCACTCTTTTTATCTTGCTGTAAGTGATTATTGTAATCACTTTTTTTGATTACAATGTAAGTGATTATTGGGTTAACATTTGTCTCTTCTGTAATAATAATGACAATGACAATAATGGTGACATAATATGCATATGGAGACCTAACTGTGTCAGTCATCGCTCTAATTGTTTATTCTGAACACAGTTCTTCTCACTTGAAAACTGAGGAGCAGAGGTGTAGATGTTCCTACCTCGGACTAACAGATAAATGCTAATCAACTGTGGAAATTGGATTGGAGTATAGGAAATAAATCCTCAAATCCTTCACAATGTGGAATCTGAGAATGGGACTGGGAATCTTAAAAGCTTTGGAGTAGACATTAGGAACAAGGGCAAAGGCAAATACAGAGGATATGTGAATTTTATCCTAAATCAAAGATGAGTTTAAAATATATACAAATCAATAACACGAGGCCTTTGGGGAAAAAGTATTTGGCTTGAGAAAAGCAGAGTGTTACAGCAAAGTCTCAGAGGAAATTACATCATTATAGATGGTTTATTATAGGAAGTAAAAAACAGATTTCTTGCTTTCAACAAGATAAACCCATGGTCTAAATCAGAGGTTCTCAACCTTTCTAAAGCCGTGACCCTTTAATATAGTTCATCATGTTGTGGTGACTCCCAACCATAAAATTATTTTCATACACCTGTATTTATACATTATACAAGATGTATTTGATGGTTTTAGGAGACCCCTGTGAAAGGGTCATTCGACCCCTCAAAGGGCTCATGACCCACAGGTTGACAATCGCTGGAAAAATAACAACAAAAAAATCATAAGGAGAAATCAGAATAAGGTTGTCATAATAAGGCTGACATGGACAATGAAATTTAAAAAGCAGATGCTAGCAATACCAAAAAAAAAAATTATAAATTAATATAATTGGTTTTAGAAAATGGGCTTATTTACATAATGGACCAACTTGAAAACCTGCAGAATGCTGAGGAACAGCATGAAGACCCAGCAGCAGGCACTCTGGATTGGCTGACCCATCCTATCCACAACATCTTTTCCCAGTCATTTCCCGGCTAGGGGTGGAATGTGACCAGTTCTGGCCAGAGAGGCACAGAGCTAGTTCCTGGACTTCCTCTGTTCCAAATGAAAAGGCAAAAACCTCCACGGGAGAAAACCTATTTCACCTTTTTGCTCTCCCCATCCTATTTTCTATTTGGAATGCAGTTGGGATATTTATAGTTACAATAACCATTTCAAACTAAGATGCAATGAGGCAACCTATTAAGGCTGGCCGGGCACAGATAGATGGAATGAGTCTAATACACTGATGTTACTTTTCAGTCATTGCACTAGTTATGGCCAATCTCCAGTCTTATTGTTGTATGAGGAAAAACAACCCTATTTATTTAATACAGTTTGCCATGTATCCCGTTATTAACATCTGAACACACCCCTAACTGATAAATATCAATACTAAAAAATTATAAGATGGAAGGATAGATATGGAAGACAGAAAAAAGGTCAATGTAAGAATGCCGTAATTTTCTAATTAAAATTCAGAGAGTACAACTAAAAGCATCAATCAAAATTATAATACAAGAAAATTTGTCTGACCAAAATAAATTCAAGCCAGCTGATTGAAATATGTCATCATGTATCAGACCAAGTCAATGAACACTGACTCACTTTCAGACATAGATGAGTTTTTTTTGAGTTATAAGAATAAAGAAAAGGGTGGTGCCTGTGGCTCAAAGGAGTAGGGTGCCGGCCCCATATGCTGGAGTTGGTGGGTTCAAACCCAGCCCTGCTCCAAAACTGTAAAAAAAAGAATAAAGAAAAAAAAAACTTTACATGAATCAACTCAGAAAAACAAATTAGCTAAAAAATAATAAACACTAGAAATATTCCCCAGTTTTCTGTCTATATAGAACCAAATTCTACAACAAATGTTAACATCTTAATAGTCATGCTAATAGTTCTGATTAAAATATAAAACCCAGGCAAATTTTGCATGTGAAACAATAGAAAGATATCAAGATACAAAAGGGCTCTGAAGAAAGAAAAAAGACCACCCTCATTTCATAACCAAAGGAAAAACATTTTTGCAAGACATACCAGGCATTAAATGAAGAGAATTAAAATGAAAAGTAAAAAGTTGGGAAAACTAAAATGATAGATAAGTCTTGATGAGGCTCTAAATAAACTAAACACATTTAAAATCATCTCTATACTCACAACTTTCCAGGCCTGGAAAGTATACAGTTTTAAATAAACTGCCTCAAATTACTGTTGCAAATGCAATTTCTAGAGCAGACTCCCTTCTCACCATTGGCCACTCAGGTTATCCTTCTTCCATTAGGGAGAGCGACTGAGGCAGAGTGTGCCCCTCTCAGGTCATATTCCTGGTACTGTTGCTTTCTCTTGGCCAGCACAGTTCACCATCATGACTTCTAAAATGCAGACATCAAAACACAAACAAACAAACAAATACACCCAGGTTTTTGGGGGAGCTCAGACATGGGATCTTTGGAGGGCATCCATAGTGTACTACCTAGGTCTTTCATTTTCTGTATTCTAATTGACCTCTGGGGCCTTACTGACTCCAGACGGACTTCCTTTTGCAGGGTTAGCCAATTCTGAGAGCTGGGAAACATCTCTCCCACCCAGGGCATGCCATTCAAACTCAAACTAGCCAATCCAGAGTCCACACTTTCACTGCCTCTGCCCTCATCCTATTCCAGGCTACTTTTCTCCTGCCTCATGAACCTGGGCCCAAATATCTGACCATAGGGACAGCTCTTATACTCCTGAGCCCTCTGAAATCATTCAAACTAGGTAAACATGCTTACCCTGCCTCCCCCTTCCTTCTTATGAAAATCACAATAAAAGCTTTGCTGGAATCTCCCTCAGCTCCCTCTGCATCCTGACCAACCCTGATGCTCCCCACGTGCCCCACCCCGCTCTGGGTGGTGGCTAGCTATGCTCTCGAGCTGTGAGCAAAACAAACTTTTTTCTTTATAAGAGCAATGTATGTGTCTTTGAGTCTTACCGTATCTGATTAAAACAAATCCCGGATACCCTTGAACACGCAGGAGTCTCCTCGCCGCATTATTCCTGAATATGGTCACATACTCTCTGGCTAACCTTGGAAATCCTCATTTTTCACCTCTTCCCGGTGGTATCTGCTAATCCTTGCTGGCCTCCCTGTTGGGTAGGGTCCAATCCCAGGGGCCTGAACGCCACCCAGCCAGCTGGAACCAGCGCAGGACCCCCCTCCCCCCTCGTGGCAGGCCTTGCCTTCATGGGCAGCATCGGCCAATCTCAGGCCTTCTGAACTCAGCAGATAGAAAACAAGCACAGTCTCTGTACCCGGGACACATCCCACTCACAGCACTTACTTCCTGGCTCATGGCAGCCGTTTCCGGGCCCAGCCAGTCTCCCTCAGTGGAGCCTCCGAGCCTCCAGTCTTGAAACAGTTCTCTCAACTCTTTCTATGTGGGCAAACTCAATAGCTCCTTTCACTCCCCTTTTGAGCGGAGGTGGGTGATGGAGATGATAGATGCTGATTACTTAATATGAGTCCTGCCAACCTTTAGTAAACTCAGCATGGGGCCATCCAGCACTGCTATTGAGAATATAGAAGTGCTTTTGCCTACTTACCTCAGCTTTGGGGGCTTGAGCTCCAACTGCAACACATCAGGAGAAATCAAATCTCATTGTACATCCTGTCCCCCAGCACTGTAAGGAGTACCATCACTGTGGGGGATTTTAATCTATGCGCTTCTGAGCTATTTGGATCGCAAGCAAATCGTTTCTGCTTTCACCAGTTTCTAAGTACCAGGGAAATCTTGAGAGACTTTTCATTTAAAGGTTCCAGGGCATTTTTTCTGAAGTGGATGAATGCAATACCAAATAATTTACCTCTTTACAATCACATTAAAATTAAAAACACAATTCTTTAATTACGATTTCAATCTAATTCTCTGAGAAGTTTGTCCTAATTGCATTGTTGACATGCACGGATGCAAATGTGATGTTGGCTGTTTCCCTTGTAGCAAATGACTAGACTACTTCCAGTAAGTACCCATAACCTTGTCTTTTGTTAGAAAGGCCGGTGGGGTTCCTCCGAGCCACTGAAAGTGGTCTCTCTATTACAGATGATATAGCTAAACCCAGAAAGCCAAGGGCACATGCCCACCCCCGCTGCCCCCAGCCTCTCCCTCCTCTGTAGATATACTCACACACAGCAAGGAAATATTTACAAATAGAGCAATGGGGGTGCAGCAGAAAATTCCCTGTAGACAGACAGGACGGAAGTGCGAATTGGACATTTGTGGAGTGGCACTTGCCAGAAAGTATGTGCAACAAACACCCTCCAGCTGCTACGCTATGCTTTTGTAAAAAGATCTTAAGGTTGTTTCACAAACACAGGTGTGAGAAGGAAGAAAGGGAAAGAGGAGAAGGCAAAAAAGGGTGATATATGGAAAACTGGCAACCACAAATAGCATAGTTACTCTTTCAGGGATAGAGAATAGATGTTTTGATATCATGTGTGGCGTCTGCCTCCCTCCTCTTAGTTTCCATCCAGTTCCTGCAGGGCACGCTGAAGCCTAGATGGGTGTAGGTGCCTGCTGGGAACAGGGCTTCAGGGTTACTCAGGGGAGGGGTCTGGAGTCTGGTACATTTTTTGGCTGGAAGTGAGAATTTGACAAATTTATAACTTGTAAAATTATCACTCCTTAAAATGCACATTTATATGTCTATAGGAAAAAAGGAAGGATAAATATTTTGGTTTTTTTTTTTTTTTTTTTTTTTTTTTTGTATTTAATTTTTTTTTTTTGGTTGGGTAGGGGGGGGGAAACAAGTCGGGGGAAGTGGTTTGTTTCAGGGGGGGGCCAGTGGCCTGGGACCACAATTGGTGTATCTAGGTAGAGGGATT